>VWYO01001784.1:15898-38625 GCA_013400275.1 Rhadina sibilatrix | reverse complement strand
TTTTTTCTTTTCCTTATGTATTTTCTTAAGTGATATCTTTATACTTTGATATCACTGTATTTCTACAGGTAATAATCAAAGCATCTATAATTTTATACTTTTATATTTCTATATTACTAGAGATAATAATAATCAAAATGGCTACATACATCCTATCCATTGAAGTCAAATTGTTGTGAAGTAAACCAAACATATATATATGTATGTATGTATATATGTATGCATACATATGTATAAAAATTGGTCATTTAGTGCAGTTTCACTCTAATCTGTCCCTGGAGATCTATTAAAAAGAACATGAGTTACTTATTTCCTTCAGGAGCAGGTAATAACACCCCCCAAGAAACACTGCTTGATTAAGCCAACACTGTAGATTAAATACAACTAAATTTTAAGAGAGATAATATCTTTCATCAAAACAGAAAAAAGTCTTCAGGCACTAGCACGACAAATTCTAGTGTATTCATCTGCCTTCCTCCGTATTCATCATCTATAATAAGAATACCCATTTCATTGGGTTCTTACCCCAAAACTTGCCTACAAAAATCCTGTAGTACAATGGCCTAGTACAAAGCCTTCCACTGTCCTGTTCTTTGTGTGTCTCTGCATTATTGGCTTAGCAATTCTACCCTTCCCCTTCTTGGGATCCTCACAACAGATTTATCATTATCTAGCTCCAATTTCAAGCTTATTCTACTTTTCCTCTACTGATGACATATGTCCAATGAGAATTTTCTCCATACATCACGCTTTCTTCTCATGTTTCCTCTTCTAATAAAACCTCCTTAGTGATCCACAACCAACACAATCAGCCTGCAGCATTTTGCTTTATTTCCTGCTATTTTCCAGCTTTTTGTCTGCCACATCTATCTTCCTCAGGCTACATATGGCACAGTCAGCCCTACTGCCAGATTTAGCACATTGCTTGTCCAGTTCCCCAGGCCACCCTGGTCCTGCCTAATAGACGTACTTGAAATAGAAATAAGAAAGAAAAAAAAGGTTGTGAATTAAAAAGTGAACACTAGGAAATACAATTAATGGGTGCTACCTAAATATTGGTTTGAAATACAGCTTTGGTAATGGTCAATGCCATTGGTTACCAAAAATTAATGTTAAGCTGATGAAATATGCAATCAATAAATAACAACAGAATTCAGTTCTGGAAATTACTATGAATTTCTTCTCTGAGAAAAGTCTGATCCCAAACACACCAACTAAAAGGCATATATTCAGAGTCCTTCAAAAAGAGGTAAACGTAAAATTAGTCTTATTATCACAAACCTTTATAGTGAGGAAATATGAAAGACTATGACAAAACACCACAAAAATTAGAAAGCAATATGCAACACAGCAGTATAAATAAAGCTGTTTAAATGAGGTTTCATCAAAAGCAGGATTAGGGCCACAGCAAATTGGCATTTTCTTTAAGTAGCTTAGGGCAAAAAGCTTCTCAAAAAATGAAATATGTGAGCAGCTGCAAATAAAAACAAATAATAATAAAGCAGTCTACAGAGATTAAAACCAGTGCATTGGTACAGTCTGTAATTTGATAACTCTATTGAGCATATACATAAATATAAACGTTTTCTAATTAAAGCATCAAGGTCGCAGTGAAATTATAAGCATATTTTACCAGCTCATACAGAAGATCATAATTCGGCCAGTAGTCCCCTCCACAGCCCTCCAAACCAGCAACAGCTGCAGTCACTGGAACCACCAAGAAGTGAATTACCTTCGAATTCCTACATCTAAAAGCCAAATTAGGGGAAAGACAAGGAAATTAATTACTGCAGCTCAATATTCCATAATGGGTTGAGCTCTCTAGAAATTCCCCCATGGGATAATTTTCCATCAGAGAATGCTGCTTCTACAGAGTTAAAGCATTTTATAGGAAAACAGATTTCATCCAAAAATACAATGAATAATCACTGGAATATTTACCTTTCACTCTAGCATACTCAATTCAAAATGAAATTATATCAGAACACGATAGTGATGTCCTTATCAGAGATAAATATTTAACCTCAAAGAAATGGAATATTTTGATATAGTCAAAATTGGTTTTGGTATATTTTATTTCATCCTGGATATCATAACTTTTCCATTCCTAATGAAGTAATTACTAAGCATGTCTCTTTCTAGACAGCAAAAATCACTCATCAAGGTTGTAATATGGAATAGTAATTTAAATGGGCGGTACAATGAAAGTTTTGCAAACAAAGGTGCATTTCTCATAGAGCAGGAACATAATAGGCATTTTCTAGGAGTGCTTGTATAAAGATGTTGTCATAAAAGAACTGAGTTATCTCAGAGAGAACAGGAAACCACTGGGAACAGAGTGGGAAATGATGTTACCTGATGTTGTTCTAATGCTGGTCTAAAGCCCTTACCATACTACCTGGTTATCAGAGTACACAGGAAAATTGAGGGAAAAGAAGCAGAATTTCCTCCAAACTGGAAGACAACAGTAAGGAAAAAAATATGAACTGGAAAGCTGCAGATCCTCTTTAAGAATGTAATAGTTGATTTGAAAGCAAGGTTAATTTTCAGGAATGAATACAAATGAATTCTCATTTTCCTTCACTGTTTTTGTTTCTGTTATCGAGATAGGGATGGTAATATAGGAGAAGGCAGGTAGAGGATGGAAATACATACACACTGTAACAGGAACTATGTAAATAGCTTTCTGATATTTCTTGAATTATTGTCATAAGACTTCGTACAGTGATAAATGGGTGATAAGCTTAGAGAAAAAGAGGATATCAGAGACTACAGGAATCAGAAAAAATACATGCAAGTGGTATAGGGAGTTGGAGAGCAAAGACATAAAGTCTGTATTGACAGAAGGCAATGTCAGAGGAGTTTTCCTGATGAAGGGATAGGAGTGCAAAGTTACACTGAAGGACATCAGAAGAGCCTAGGTAAATAAAATACTTGTAGCTCATATCCTTCCATGTATAATTCACATAGAAGATGTTTGGTGTTCAGACATTGTAACAAAGTAATATTGATAAAGTATGAAGGAGTATCAAGTAAAAATTCAAGTATTAATTGACTTTCCTAACCTATTAGGGTATTATGCATACATGTAATACATATAACTCTAAAATGTTAAAATTTTAATTATACTTTCAGTGAAATAAGTGGGTTTTTTAATCTCTCCAAAGATGTACTCTGCTGTTATATGTACTTTGTGTCGATATTGTTGTGCTGAAACATCTATGAATTGGCTGTGATTGGGAAAATATTGTTGAGAAGATGATTTGTTATTGAACTGTGATTCTTCCTTGAGACTTCTTGTAGCTTAGAAAAAATTACAGGTCCACATTACACACAGGTTTTGCTGGAAAAAAAAAAAAAATTGTTGTTCCATTCTTGTTTACTAGTCTTCAAAAAAGAAGCAGAAATTAACATCTGAAAACTTTAGTATAGATAAAGAAGACAATGGTATAAATGGCCAGCTCATGAGCTTGCCATAAGTAGTGTTTCAATTTCTATGCTCTTGTGCTGAAGTCTTTAGTGACTTTCAGATTATTTGGTGTCTGTGGTGCTGAGATGGAAAATAACACTGTCCTCTATACTGATGACCACCTGGGTTACTCCTGACATGAATTTAGGTAAGACCCAGGGATTGCCTTAAAGAAGTTCTAGGAGAAAATTACTGTGGAGCTCCATAATCTTTACTGCTGTGGAGACTGGGAATTGTGGGATCTTTGCCTCTATGCAGAAGACAGTTCTGATGTCATTTAGGGTCCCTCCAGAGAGGCCCAGTCTCATTTCCTTCGGTTACAAAGCAAGCAGTTATGCAATGGCATGTCTGTGTATAAACACCTAGACAGCACAACTGATTAAAAGTCAGGGTGATACTTTGAGTTCACTAAAGGCCAATTTGAGTTACAAATCCACCTTAAATATTCTATCTGCTGTAGTGGAAATTACACAGCTGATATCCCAAAGAGGCTGCATATTTTTATCCACATGATGTGTCTGTCCTTCCTGCCTCAGGATGGCTCCCCTGTCAGCAGCCCTGTATGAGTTGCTTTGCGCCACTGTGACCCTTATTTACACTAAAAAGCTGGGGAGAATATATTTACCCATCAGTGGATCCTGTGTTCTTTGGAGCTGCTGGTCATTGTCTTAGATCCCTGTCTATTCTCAGGAAATCATTGCTGAGAATTCTGGGATTTGGGTTTTTTCCTACTGATATGCATATGATGCATGTTGGTATATATCCATATCTCTTTGTTCCTGCCCTAGTACCTTTTTGTTAAATCTATTAATTGAAATACATATGCAAATGTACAGGAAAGTATTGATAAATTCCTTATAATCCAAGAAGAATATTTCAAATTTATGGTAATAATAATAAAAAAAATAAAATGGACAAAATATAAGAACCAATGTAAAGCTATAACTTAAGATTTGGTTCTAATTATATTCAATTTTCTGCAGATGAGGGTCATACTTCTGCTGCTTTCCTACTATCATGCAAGCAAGTTAAAATTTGACTTCTATATCTCTCTTTTTAAAAATCTTTTCTATTTTGATAAAAATACAAACTGCCTATGAAAACAAAAAAGGGAGTTGCAAAGTTAAAAGGAAATTCCTGTTGTGCTAGGGAAAAAAAGGAATGTGAATCAATCACATCACTTTGTTGGGGTTTGTTACCATAAAATTCATTCATGCTCAGGTTTTATATTTAGTTCTACATTTATGTTAGCATGTTTTGTCATAAGTTATATATATGTATAGACATAGGTATGTCACACACATATATAAATGTATATAACCATATGTATAGGTATAAGTACATACATATGTTCTTATAGGAGCTTTCTCATTAAGGTACATATTATGACTGTTATGGATTCATATTCAGATTTATTGAAGTTCACTTTAACAGAACAGAACATGTCCAGATAAATAAAACAATTTCCTGTCTTCATGTTTGCCTCCCTCTCACTCCTTTCAAAATCTAAGGGGGAAGATGAAAGTATAAGATGTCAACCATACACTATTTGTTTACAAACTTCTGTCCTGGACCTGTACAGCCAGGTTTTGGTAGTGGGGCTTTCTACAGGGCTGACTTCTGTGAGAACCTGCAGAAGTTTCCTGTGTGTCCAACAGAGCCAGTGCCAGCCGGTTCCAAGATGGCCCTGCTGGCCAAGGCTGAGCCATCTGCAACAGCAATAATAAAGTCTCTGTGATAAAAGATTTACAAAGAAAAAAAAAAAAAGTTACTGCACAGAAACATCCAGAGAAGACAGAATTAGGCTTAATGAGAGAAACAGCCCTGCAGGAAGTAAGCCTGGTGAAGGAGGAGGGGAAGGAGGTGCTCCAGGTGCCAGAGCAGAGATTCCCCTGCAGTTTGTGGTGAAGATCCTGACAAGGCATTAAAAGTGTAAAATACTCTTCCTCTTCTCAGCTTCATTTTCACAGAACTTTTCTGAGTTTCTCAGCCTTACCCTGGATATAGTAAGGAAAGGTAAGGAAAGACGCAGCTATGTGAAACATCAAGAGGAGTCAAATTGCAGTCAAGTGAATAGAACTCAAACTTCAACACGCACTTCAAAGCACTGCAAAAGGGATCAGACTGAAGTTTCTTAAATAGGATGTCAACATATTTTAATATGTTAAGGCTCTTCTCTTTAAGCACTTGTTTAGACTAGATTTTCTTGCTAACACAGCTATAGACATTAAACACCTGATTTTAAGTTTTCAATATACTGTGAAGCACAACTAATCTACGAAAAAGCCAGGATCTGAAGATTAATGAAAGCACTGATTCATGTGAGGCTAGAAGGACAAAGGAACAACCTTCTCCTTCTCTTAGGTTCTTTGTCTGGATGTAAGTGAAGATTTGGCACATCCCTTCAAGTTTCCTCCATGTCAGGCAGCTGTCAGAGCAATATTTCCAAACCCAAGAGAAATGCCTGGGAGCAGCGCTGTGCCAGGCGGTGGCCCCATCACTCCTCTGCCTCCCCAGGGCCTCCCCAGTGTCCCTGCAGGGCCTTACTGACTAGGCTGCTCTGCACTCTAGCCTTTCCAAAGCTCTTCTGCAGAGTCTGCATCTTCTGTCCATACCAGATTTTCACCCTCAAATAATTTGAGGCCATCTCAGAGACTCCATGGGCACAGGACTCCTTCCCCTTCATTAAGGAGCCATGGAAGCTCTCTCTTATCTTTTAGATGTGTGCATTTGACAGTGAAACTCATCACCATTATCTATCTGTCTCTCTTACCATATTTTCTCTTCAAGGGGTACCTTGTCCTCAAATGGTATTTTTATTTATTTAGTCATATAGTAATCTGAAGTGATTTGGAGAATTAATTAACAAGATGTAAAAAATAACAAAGGAAACTACACACTGCGAGGCTTGCTGCCTCTTAAGAAGTTTGGGGGTTTTTTACAAAAAAAGGGAGTAGCAAACAAACCACAAACTCCAGTCAAGTTCTATTTATATCTTCGGTAGATAACTCTGTATATGTTTTGTTATGTTTTGCAGATAAGACAAAAGTTATCTTCATTAACTTCATGAAGCATAATTTCTCAATTAAAAAGCCTAGGGTATTCAATGTGTATTAAATGAGAATGTCATTTTCCAGCTGTATTATTTTTATTAACTAACTGATGTTGCAAAATAAGTTGTTGCATTTATTAGTGTCTAAAGCACTGCACGTCTGTAAATATGCACCTGTACAAGTGTTTTGCAGAGTCACCACTCTGCCCCAGAACCATCCTGGCAGCACAGTACAGGCCTTTCCCTATGTCTTATCTTTACCACAGCCCCCATGAGCTCGTAAAACCATGTGGCATCAAAACTTATTGGGGCAGGCCAGGCACTCCATGTCCACTGTCTTCATTTCTCCAGTTATACCCCTCTACTTTGGCAACAGAGGGCACTACAATTGTCTTTGCCCTTGGTTTTGAGGGAAAACCTAAATGTATCATACTTGTGCAGATAAGGTTCAGAGATCACAGAATTACAGAATGGTAAGGGCTGGAAGAGACAGTTCAGATCATCTAGTCCCAGATGCTACTGCCATAGGCAGGGACACCTCCTGATAGACCAGGTTGTTCAAGGCCTTATCCAGCCTGGCCTGGAATACTCCCAAGGATGGGGTAACCACAGCTTCTCTGGGCAACCTGTTCCATTGTCTTGCCACCCTCACAGTAAAGAATTTCTTCCCCAGTATCTGACCTAAGCTTCCCCTCTTTCAGTTTGTACCCATTACTCCTTGTTCTGTCCCTACTGTGCCTGATGAAGAATCCCTCTCCAGCTTCCCTGCAGGCCCCTTCAGATCCTGCAAGGTTGCCATGAGGTCTCCACACAACCTTCCCTTCTCCAGGCTGAACAGCCCCAACTCTCTCAGCCTGGCTTTGTAGGGGACGTGCTCCAGTCCCTTTATCGACTTCATGCCCCTCCTCTGGGCTTGCTCCAGGGGTTCCATGTCCTCCTTATGTTGGGGACACCAGAAACAGACACAGCCCTGCAGGTGGGGTCTCACCAGAGCAAAGTGGAGAAGGAGAATCACCTCCTGTGATCTGCTAGCCATGCTGCTATGGGCATGTTTACACAGAGCAGTTACCCCCGTAAGTTTGATTTATTTATATTAAATACATGTAAATTCTTCGAATTTATCTCTGAATGGAATTTCATTTTTATATTTTGGTGACTATGTTCAGGAATAGTATATTAAGTAGTCTTTTCATCTGCATAACTCTCTTTGCTCTTTTGCTATTAATACTTATTCTAGAAAGATACATGTTCCAACTATTTAAAAATTCAGTGAAAATGGGCCAGGTAGCTCTTTTGGAATGTCATGCAAATTAGTCTTGGTGAAATAAAAATTTGGTTAATGTAGATTCAAAGTGCATGCTTTCAAAGACTTTTAGGTGACTAGCAATGACTTACAGGTTACTAGAAGGCTAGAGAAATATCACTGATACATTCTTATTCTTTTTCTAACATCTTAAAAAAGATACATTCACTGAAAACTTTTGCCTTTTTTGCCGAATACCCTGAGAGCACAGAACTGGTCATGCTGTCTGAGCTTATCAAATCCAACCCCATTATTAAGGCAAATGCATCACAATCTTACATAACAGTTTTTCCACACTGTTGCCCAGAATATTTGTAGATATTTGCTGTTTGTGCTATTTCTTTTGACCTTCTCCATTTCTCTACTTTTTCTTTTTTACTTTTCTTTCTTGGCTTCTGGTTCTATCCTGTTTTGATAGTCATTTTCTCTTTCTTGATCAGATTCTGGAATTTTCAACCTCTCTCCCTTTCCTATTTGTTTACAGCCATCTGATTTTTTGTTCCTCCTAGTTCCTTCTCCCTTGATGCTTTCTTCCCTGTGCAAGATGGAACAAGATGTAAGATGTAAGAGTCTTGCTGACTTCACTCTTTGACTTTTTCCCTAGAAAATGGCCAAAGGCACTTGGGGGTTTCATTCTCTCATTTACAGAGCTAAAAATTAAAGGCTACGCATGAGTTCCAGGTGCTTCCACGAGAGCAACCCCAATAAAAACAAACAAAATTATGAGCTCAGATACTTTTGTCTTCGCCTAAGTAGTATATTTCTGACACGTGAAGTAAATAATATCACCTTGAACTTGGTTATGAAAATGTAAGCACAGAACAGTCCCTTAACAGAAAGCTCCCTTCCCCTTTCCTTGAAGATTTTAAAGGTTCTCTAGTATTATTCATTATATTTCTAGGCTGAACACTCTTTCATATTAATTAATCTGCTCGATTTCATTCTTACATAATTTTACTCTGGAAGAATATAAATTTTAGCACAATAATAAATACAGTCTAGCTGGTGTTATCAGAGAAATTTAACATCTATCTTTTTTGGGGGGTGTAGGCTGGGCATGAAGATTTAGTTTGCAAGTCTTTTGTATTTCTGCTAATGTAAAATGACAGAGTCTTTCATAGCCCTGCCAAAACATAAATTCTTTAGTCTATTAAAGACTACAAGTTGCATCTGTATAAAAATGACAGAATATATCACACCAAAATTGACAGAACAGCTATAATGCAAGGGAGATGTGGCTTCCTTAGAGCTCTCTGCCTAGCTAGAGTAAGCTTGCCAATGTAGTTGTAACTATTTTTCTCTATTAAATCTACAGTCACTCCTATTACTATTGTTATATATCACATCAGAAAAATACTCTCTTTGGGAATGCATTGCCACTTTAAAAAAAAAAAAAAAAGTTACTGTGACACCATGCACTCTCTCTTGTCCTCAGAATTTCTGCCAATGTGTTAAATCAAAAACCATTACTCTGCAGAGCACTGCATCCAGCTGTAAAACAGGAATGTTTAACGTAAGGAATTGAAAATATTCATTCGCAAATTGTTAGAAGTGAAATACCAGACTTTGTAGCACAGACAAATCTACAAATACCTTTGAAAGAGAAAAGGTATTTGCTTGGGGTTTTTTTCTGACTGGTCTTTTCTTATCTTACGGAAGCTGATTTCTTTTTCTTTGATTCAGTGAGCCCATTTCAAAACCCTGGATATCCCCACCTTTTTTCAAATTACAGTAGGTTAAGTGAAAAATTAAGGATATGTAGAAAAATTGATTAAAAAATATTTAAGAGTCCTTGTTTGTCCCTGTTTGGTGTCTAATTCTGGTGGTCTGTACCAGTTTCTGTGACTCTGCCTAAACTAATTAACTCGCATTAACTAACATTGACTCCTTTGCTTGATAAGAACTACAGCAACACTGAAAACTTAGCTTCTCTTTCAACTTCTTTGTCATTATGCCTGCTAAACCTAAGAAAGTGTCAGGCACTGAAAGCACTTGACAACAAACCTGTTGATTGATTGATTCAGTGAATTCTTCATGCATCTATGTATCCCCTTTCTTACCTCAGCAGTAATACCTTTGTGACAAGAGTCAGCTTTCTGCCACAGATTTGGAGACACTGTGGTTTGCAGGTAAAAGAGAGAATAATAGCAATAGCTATAATACATTGCTAGCCCATTCTCAGAGACCATAATAACTCCTGTTATGAATGAGTGTTCCAAACTAGACACAGAGAAGTACAAATTACAGAACAATAAACTGAGCAGTACAGTTAGCTGAGATGTGTGTAAGTAAGAGATAATAATTACTACTACAACTCAGATAAAAGTATTCTGAATAAATGCATAAAAATACCAAGCAATGTTTCAGTCATCACTGCTCAAAAAATATATGCTGGGAATGAGACATTTTAATCACAAAAACGAAAAAGAGAAGAGGCATTGTCATGAAGTCTTACACTCAGTGATAGTATTTCCTCAGCAAGAAAGATAACATGAGAATGAGAAACAGAAAATAACATTTGAAGGGAAAACATTATAAAAATAAACTATCTATGGTGCAGTGAGATCATATGATATCAGACTCACAAAGGCACTGCATTGCTTGTTATACAACTCAGGGTTTTTCAGAAATGGCATAGGTGAAATGCCTTTAAAATATCATGTTACCAAAATCCAGGCATCTTTAGTTGCCCCATTTTTTTGTGTCATCATGGCCTTCTGAACCCATGTTGTTAATTCCAGGGAAGAGAAGGGAACAGTGTCCTGTATTTAGGAGCACAGGTACACCAGGCAAGAGGCTCATGTTGGAGCCGCTTCCCTGTGTGATGAGTCCTCCCACCGACCACCCAGGGGTCTCCCCTCTGCTCCCTCAGCAGCACAGTAGAGACACACTTGCCTTCAAATTGTATCCTTTAATCAAACATTTCTCCTTCCCAGAAAAAGGCAAGGCCTTGATCTTATGTGTTTAGTTGGGAGTGTTCAGTACACGGATAGACAAATGAGGCCATGTTAGAGTGACTCAACCAAATGTCAGGGAAATCCTTTATAAAGTGCAACCCCAGTTGGGGAAGGGGGTTTTAAAATTAAACCCTTCTTAAATATTAGAATATGACATGCCAGAATGTTTCAATCCAAGCAATTAATGCTTTAGATATTGTCAGATTGTCTTTGTTGATGAATAATGAAATGAAAATCATGTTTGTTTGCATTGATTGTGTATGTAAAAAAAATTAGTTTGACAGATGCTATTCAGGCTTCATAGAGTGTTAGATTATCAGTCATGAGAGACAAAATGAGAAACATAAGCTCTCTCTTTTGCAGTTAGAAGAATAATAGTCTGATTAACTTCAACAACAAAGCAAGATAATAAATACAATATCGTAGCATATAAAAAATACAATGCTAAAAGCTACATAACAAGAAATCAGCATTTTATTGAAGAAGAACTGAATAAAAAGCTTGGGCATGCTTCAAAGTAAATAAATAAAGACCTTAAATGTTTGTAAATACAGTTTTGTAATTGTTTGCATTCCACATGCATACTTTTTTGTTTGTTCGTTTTCACCAATTCAATTACCTAGCACATGCCTGACAGTACAACCTGGAAACTGAAATAGATTCTTAGCATCAAATGATACCTGCAAAAATAAAATAAGTCTTTCCTGATGCAGAAAGACTGAAAACAACTGAATGACTAATAAATACAAGTTCTGGTGTGAAGCTTAGACAGGTTAAATAAATGAATTTTTCAGATACTACCAACAGTCAGTATTAACACTGGAAGTAATGGAAGTTCTCAATAAACAGATTTTATGCTACTAGCATTGAGTATTTTTTTCCCAAACATCCATGACCATGTATGTTTGACTTCAGCTTCCAGTGCACACTGTCTAAATTTCTTTTTCCAAATTAAAGTCCATTTAATTATGGGGTGCATTTCCCATACCTAAGATTCTGCAGATTGTGTAGGGAGGGTGGGTTATTATTTTTTTTCCAGATAAACCAATAATTTTAGACAATATGTCTCACAGGGCAAGAAGATTATACTGCTTCAAATGGGGGCTCACAATATTCCCATAGAAATTACTTCATTTTGTGTTGATAAAATATGCATTGAAATTCAAATATAAGGTAAGCACCCTAATCAACCTTTTTATTATTCTCAAACTCTAACTCTAAAAGTAATCTAGTATTTCAATACACTAATTTTTATTTTAAAAAAAAGAACTGCTTCAATAATGGAACTCATTATTTCTTTCTAATGCCAGTTAAACCTATCCTAAGAGCTAAAAGAGTGGAACCCATGTCAGACTATGGGGAAAATCTGATCTAGTTCTCCATCATGTTCTCTAAGCATGTTTAATGCAATAACTTCAAAAGCAACACCTCTTCATAGTTTTTTGCTGTTTCGGCCTTTATCCATGTTTTCAATTCAATTTATTTTTAAATAGCACTTTCTATTCAGAGTACAACAATCAATATCACAGGTTTGCAAGTATTACTACTTTTTTGCAAATTTACATAGTTAAATCTGAAACTGAATATATACTATACAAAACGTGTTAATTCTAATAAGATTGGGTTATGATAATTCATAAATACCACAATGAAACTGTGTCCTTCTGCTGCCAATAACACTGAAAAAATTGATTTAGTATTTTTTTAAAGAGATATGAATGTTTTGAGAACACCTGTAACAAAGCAGATGACAAACAACTGTGGAAACAGTTGATGTTTCCATCACTTCACATCAGGCACTTTTACCTCAAATTTGCTCCTGGTCACAGTCCAGCAACAGAGTGGATACTTGGCCAATAATACACCTTAAAGCTGAAATTACATACTTCCTTTTATATCCCCAGAAAAAAAAAAAAAAAAAAAGCTTTTAAAGTCTCCCTTTAACAAATACAAATATTACTCTAAATCTATGTAATAACTGTTAAAACTATTTCCAAACAGTAGCAGTAAGAATATATAATTTCTAAAGGAGGCTGCGTACACAAAACAGTATTTTAAAGCATCTTTTGAAGATTCCACTAAAACCTAAAAACTCTACTAATATAATCCACATACTTTTCACATATTCATCTTTTCCCAGTAGTATTTTGCACTTACCATATTACAGTATATTTTACACAAAAGATAGGTAGGGTTTAGCTGCACAGAAAGCATCAAATGATAATTATCATCTTATTATTTTCATTCAGTATCATTAGTTTTATGTTCACTAAATTCAATGTGGAAAGCAAAGCCACTCATAGAATCAAAAAACTGTTAATCCATATTACTTCGGATAATTTCTTACTGTTCTTACTTTGGAAAGCTGAGGGGAAGAGAAAATTGATAGATGTAATACAAAAGATTACTTTGTTAAACATATTATTAAGCTGCATGAAAATTCAGCATGCACAGATTAATATTTCCAAGTGTTTCAAAATCCAGAGTCATTGCAAGACTGACTAAGTGCATGTGCTGTAGTTGAACCTATATTTTTCACTGGCATGAGGAGATGGGAAAAGAACGGCAGAATATACAACTGAGATTCAAGACCTAGGTAGTATTTAAAGCCTTGGAAGGAAGACATTGCATTCATTGAAGTGCCAAATAATATTTGCAATTTGAAATTCAGCATCTTTAGCTGCTAAATCTAGATTTCTGTGAAGGCCTAAAAGGAATTTCGATGTAGAAACTCATGGATGAAGTCACAGTAGGATTTCTGGTTTCACTAAGTTATGCTAACTTTGAAAATTTCTACTTCTAACCCATCTGTGGTTTTAAATCTACAGCTATTACCAGGGAGAGCAAGCACTAGTAGAAGATAGTGAAACACAGGGTAGAAAGAGCTGGAACTTAAAACAGGGAAGTACAATAGCAGTGCCATTAAACATGGTGACTAAACCCTGTTCAGAGCATCCCAACCAGAACATGCATTGACAAAGCTCTCTTTGTTGCTGTAAAAAAAAAAAAAAAAAAAAAAAAAAAAAAAAAAAATTTTAAAAAAAAAACCTTTCNAAAAAAAAAAAAAGTATCTTAAATAAAAGACCTTGCTATTATTTAAAAATATCATATGGTAGTAGGTGGTCTACTGCAGACAGTTCTAATTTCAAATAGCATAAAACTAAAAGAACCTAGATACAATTTTATATTATAAGAAAATATTTAATCTTGAGGAACAGTCACCACATTTTCAAATATGTGTATTTTCACATGCTTTTGGAGTTTTATTTGCAGCATAAACTGTTTTTTCTATTAGCAAGGATTTTTTTTTTCTCCCAAACTGCTCAAGGTCACTACAAGAAATTTTGTGATCTGGGAGAGCTAACATAGAAGCCTTAGGTGCACAAAGAGAACACTTACTTTGCTTTTCCCTATGTGTATAAAGCTCTACATCCGTTCTGAGCCTGTGTGTGTCCCTCACTTCTCTGTCTTCTCCTCTACATTAGTCTTGGGTGATTATAAGGCATGAGTTGCAAAGGTTTGGAGACAGTACCAATCTGTGTCAAGTGGTGATCTAAGGAAATCTTTAGCACACATAAAAACACTGGGACTGATTTTTAAACACTGGGACTAAGCAATGAACTTTTTTACTGGAGAAGTTGCATTGCAAACCTTCAGAAATATAGGGAGATTAATGGCTTAACTATTCTGTTATCATGAAACATTTTTTAAGTCTGGTCACATACATCTAGAGGTGGCGTTGCACAGAAATGAGGCAGAGAAGAAAAATAAAGCACAATCATTAAAACCAGAGCCTCAGGTACATCTGCTTACACAAGAAAAGGACTCTAAAGAACCTTTCTGAACCCAGAACTCAGTGAAATTATTTCATTTGCAGCTGCCTATGCCAACTTAAGTTTAATGAAATAAAATTAATAGTTGAATTGACATCATGTTCCTCAAGATTCCCTCATTACATTCACAGTGTCCCTAAAATACATAAATTATTTCATGAATGTCAAAAATGAAATGTATAAAAACATTTTAAAAAAACTTCATAAAAACTTCACTTTAGGAGAAGAGCCAGGGGAGAAATTTGTGCAGAACAACCTAGCTTGAAACAGCACTTGCTCCTATTTCTGATTTTTAGGCATTGGATCTCCAAATAAGAGACATATAAGTATAATAAGTATATTAAATACTTAATAAGTATATTCTGGGCAACTAAATTCTAAATTTAAATGCAGACAACTATTAGGGTATATTTTACAAAATTAATTCATGCTCATACCAGTAGTGATAGTTTAGGACAAAGGAAAAAACACAAACACTATAAATATCCTATTTATTTGACCAAAAGTAATTTGGATTAGAAAGCCACATGCAGAGAAATAACTACCATATTTTTCGTCACGTATTTTTTAACTTAGCAAATATGATACATTTATTCTTTAATATTAAAAAGATACATTAAATTATGTGTTGACATTTAAAATTATTCTACAGAATAACTGTAATACTCTTTCTCTGTAATATGGTTTAATGGTGGCTACATGACAAAATTAGTCATAGCAGCATTGAAAATGTTTATTTCAATTTTTTGTGTTTGTATGCTTTGAAACTGTGTACTGTTTGCTATTAGCTACCAACTTTTCCCAAGTATGTAAAAATGGATTTGCTTCTGATTAATTACTGGTTTCTAAAACTGGATTTTTCCTAGAAAGGCACAGTTACAGTTATCACCTATTTCATTTCTATTATCTGCATAAGTTGAATTGTCAGAGAGATGGCATAAACTCTCAGAAAGTAAATGTGCAGGTAATGAAAAGTGCAGGTAAAACAGTAATTGCATCTTTCTATGTAGTTATATTAAATAATTATTTGTATCTCATAGCAGCATCTCCTATAACAATGTAGAAAACACTTAATTAAATGGCCTCTATATTTGCACTGTATTGTGCGAGGGCATATGGTTGTACTGTTTGTACTTGTCAGATGTGGGCAGCAATTACCTTACGTTTTAAAATTGGTTGAAATGGGGTTATATCTCTTAGATGTGATGCTGATATGAGGTAAAAATTATAATAAATGTCAGAACTAAAATCATGTGAGCACTGTGCCTAGGACTTCACCAAGAGCAAATTCACTGAGATCAGAACTTCATCCAGGTCTGGGATTTGTAGCCGTTGTTCTTAACTTTGGGAACAGGAAAACACTGAACAAATTGCTTCACAATCTGCTTTGTCTTTCTTCTCAAATACATAAAATACTTACAAAAATTTTCCAGGTCTACTTCATCCAAAGTATCCAGTGCATTTCCAGTAGCTTAGAGTTGTCAGATTTAATTGCAGGTATAAATGCAGAATCACAGTTCTTTTGGGTCTGATCTTTCAAATCACTATTTCATCACCTGCATCATCCATAGCTGAACATTTTCCAAGTGAGAACTCAAAGTATTTGCAGATAATATTGTTAACAAAAAACAAACAAACAAAAAAACAAACAAACAAAAAACTCAAAACCACATTGTGCTGTGCTACATCACATTCTAGCACCAGTAACCTAACAAGCATAGTTAAGATTGAGAGCACAATGCTGACAGCTGACTGACAGCAGCTACTGATCACTTAGCACATGATGTTGTTGTTAGATGCCTAAAGCAAGAGAACCACCAAATATAATACATGAAAGGAAAAAACCCGTAAATATTAACAAGCATTGTGAAATATGTAGTAAATACCTGCAGGCCAGGATTTGAAATTGGATTACTGTAAAGTGAATGGCTAAAACATGAATCAGCTGAACTGCAACTGTGAAGTATCAGCTTACCAAGATAAAAATAGCAGATGCTGTCAGCAACCTGAACCACCAACCTTGCACAGCACAGGAGTTGTTCAGCCACGCTTGGCACTACGTCAATCCCCCCCACTGAGTTCCCAGTCACCATGCTGGAATGAGTGCTCCTGCCCACACGCACAGTCTACCAGGGTAATCCTGCCACATTGGTCACTGCATTTGGCATCGCATGTAGGTGTGTATGATGGATAAGACTAAACTCTTCCTAACACTCAATCTGACTACAAGACTGATATGAAATGTAACAGTGAAAGAGAAGGCATTTCTGGGGAATCTATGGGGGGGTTGCGGCAACTTCTGAATAATAGCATAACTAAATATGTCAGCCTGAAGAACCACAACAGATTTTTGGTGTGATGTACCCACTAAGATTGTATAATGGCTAATAAACACCAGAAGTGCATCATCAACTTGTTGATAGGCATATAAGTGAGACAGCACCGGCAGTAGGCAGAGATTATGACAGTGTAGTGATAATTACATCACATCAGGGAGCAAAATATACCCGATGAGAAGATGACGGGAACTTGACTGAAGTGACTGGCCTTCACTATTGATGTCTGATTCTCTGGGTCTGTACACAAATTTGAAAGTCTATTCTATTTTATGCAGGAAAGCTGCATAAAAGAGATGGTAACCTGTTTTTCTTCTCGTCATCCAAACCTGATTTTTCAAGGTCTGCTGATATTACACATTTATTATGCACAATTAATATGACACACTGTTTCTAATACATAATTTTGAAGACTTCTTATCCCATAGCTCCTAAATTTGGGGAGAAGAAAACAGTATTTGCAGGAGTCCTAGACAAAAGAGGCATTATGAATATCAGTTTAGACTGTTGTTTTAATTTAAGGACGAAAGAAGTAGGTTTGATGAAATATCTCCATTTTTCTCACTTTGTCATCTTTGCAGGTGACTCCTTCCCCAGTGCTGACTTGATCCTTCATGCTGCGGCTGCATGACCAGAACAAAACAGAACAGTAAATTTCTAAACCCTCTACTTGTGGAAGAAGAATGAAGGAATTGCTCTGAGTTATGTTACTGGTTCAGGTCCAGCTGCCAAGAAAGAATTGGGAAGGCGTTCATTTTACAATGAGTAAAGGAAATTCAGGAAGAAATCTGCTAAAACCAAGAAGCAAATAATATATGCTCTCTGGTAATCTGATTTGGAGAATTGTACACAGCACACCACCTGTGTACAGAAAGAAATTGTGCAAAAATTCAGTCACTGAAACTAAAGGTCCAAGTTTTAGACCTTTAGGCCAAAAAGAATTAACCTAAGGAGAGATATTAATGGCCCAGCCTCTCTGTTACTTTTTGACAGCTCTTTTTAAATGCACGTTTTGTAGCACATTGCAGTCTTGTTCAATCATTCCTCTTTTAATTCAGTGTTTAATTAGTTTAATTAGTTTAATTAGCTAGATCAGAAAAATTAACTAATAATTCTGAGAATATAGGGATAATCTGCCACTTTGCATCCACAGCAATATTGTTGACTCTTACATACATTTGACCACATATGAACATAATGGGCAGAAATGAAATTAATTTAAATTGGTGAAACTCTACTGAATCCATTGAACTTGACTGACTCAGACTCTCTTGTGAAACTTATAGCCAGGCCTAACAAAAGTCTATATAGAGTACAGTCCTATCTCTTGATAGCCCTGAACAGAAAATGGAAAGTTTAAAAAAGGATATTCATGTTCCAAAGGTGAAAAATCACCGGCCTCTGCCATATACCCAGTGACAAAAGCTGGTTATCAGTAGATTAGTAGATTAGATCTCCCTCTAAACAGGACCTTATGATTTCCAGCAGAAGAGAAAATTCTATTGATTACCCCACTATTTATATTTTTAACATAAAATTCCTGGTGCTAGTACAGATATACCAATCCTTTATTCCATTGACATGTTTGAGATGCCAGACTTCAGTGTACCAGATTTGCCAGTACTGATCTAGTTGCTCTTCTCCATTTATCAATTCCAAGGACATATTCAGCATATAGAGAAAAACTTACCTTCTATTCTTTATTCTAGCAATGATTTTACCTTTCTCAGCTACTAAAGTCTGCAAAGATAGGATGATTATAGTTTTTAAAGTACTCTCGCTTATGACTAAAATTTAAAGGTTGCATATACACATGTGCAAATCTCTATTTCATGCAATACCAGAGCTAGGCTTGTTACTAATTTTCCAGGAAAGATAGAACCATAAATAATGTGATACCAGAGATTTGACTAGAATAGCTTTAAATAATGCAAAGTGTATCACCTTGGCTAAAGTCAGTGATTGGTTGTTTCATTTCAACCTTGGGGCAGAGGATATTTTCCAGCTCATTTTTAACACTATTGCTTCCAAAAGAAAACAAAAAAAAAGGGGGCGTTTCTTCATCCCTAAAATACAAATCTGACCAGCTATCAACTTCATAAAGGAGCAATAACTATCCTCTCAGGTCATTAGAGGCAAGCACAATTTCTAACTTAAATATTGCCGAGAACATCAAATTAGGACGCCAATTGATAAAGCATTACTTAAAAACAAATAATAATCATAATTATATTTAGTATCTAGAATTACTTGCATGCAGACATCACATTTTCTTTGTATCTTTCTGAAAAAATGTGTACATACACAATACATGCACAATTGACACCTGATTTAAGAGAAAATTCATGGTTTTTCCAAGCACAGGCATTTTCTAGTACAACACATGGCTATAAATTCTTTCTTATCACAAAGTTATCAGAGGCTGCTAGTATTTTTCATCCCAAAAGAAATCTGGTAAAGGAACTTCTAGCTTTGCATTTGCATCTTTCATACCACCAGAACAACCAGCGCAGCTTTGCTCAGATCAGCAGTGTTTCTGGTGAAAAAGCTGGCATTTTACTGGTGACTTCTGGTGACATAACAAAATTCAAGGCAATCATCTCATAAGACAGCATCTCTACAATTCCTTCTTCTCAAGTTGTCAATTAAAACATGGTTTTACTGCATAACTGGCACAAAATTCATAACAAAAGAATCGCCTGACTTCAGAGTCGTATATGAAAAATTACTGTGTGACACCTTGACAAAAGAAACATCCTACTGCCTCGATACCGTTATCTTCAATATGAAACTGCATAATACTGCCATAAAGGTTAATTAATTAACCTTTTAATCATTAATAAAGATACCCCAAGAACTGCTGACTGCTTAGTTTAGATGTGATCCTAGTNCCCATTAACAGAAGAGACCCCAGAGGGAGGGGACAAGGGAAACACTGCCCCACATGGTTTCAACAGCTCATGAAGATGATGATAGAATACATCCTTTGGGCACATCTTATGTTGTTACCTAGGACATGAATAAACATAAACGTGCTTAAATAGAGCTTGAAAGACCAATTCAATACTTGATTTCCTCACAATAAACAGCAAAGACAGGAATTTTGGAGACATCTTACCACCAATTATACAAATGTCTTGTGTGACTCTTCTCTGGGTTAGGAATCCCTAATGGCTTTGACCTTAGTTTGACACTTGAGTTGAATATGTCAAGAGTGGATTCCCATTTTCTCAAATTGTCTCTGACCACTTTGTCATGAATGCCAAAAATTTTGTCCTGTCAGTTTGTCTTCCCCAAAAATTTCAGAAAGGCATTGACCAGAAATAAGGATTTCCTGGATACCTATTTTCTCTTCTACAAATACACAGAAAGTATTAGTTGCTTCTCTCTCTCTCTCTCTCTCAAAAAAAAAAAAAAAAAAAAAAAAAAAAAAAATCCATGATAAAGAAGTTTACATAGACAGAAAAACAGTGGTTTACGGTGTGTACCTACTCTGAAATGAGAATATACAACATACACAATACACATCTGAAAAATTACACTTAGGAAAAAAAATCTAAAACTCACCTAATGCATGAATAGACAAAGAATTTGGTTTTTTTGACACTCTGCTGCTCTGGTGGAAGGTCTCTAGTAAAAGCCTAGTCAGCAGAGAAAATTATTTCCTAAAAACATTTTGATCTAAATGACAATGAGGAACATCCAGATTCATCATTCATTTCAGTTCAAAATCTAAAGCCTTTATTCCAAGAGATAAACTCTTGACAACCACAGAAGGATGAGACCCATAACCTTTATCCTTTAAAAATAAGAAAACCACTTTCATTACAAGTCAATAAATGTCTTATGTAAGATGAACTTTGCATGTGCCTAATAGTAGAATTTATAATATTAAACAAAATATGTGTGACCAAGAAGCCTTTCAGTATGTAATGTCATGAGAAAAGCTAGTTAGTCCAATCTCTATTTCAAAAAGGAGAAAAGAGTTTCTAGAACATAATCCACTGGTGTCTTCTAATAAGAAGCCCAAATGAGTGTAAAAGTTGCCTTTAAAATGTATGAACATCTGGACCATGCTAAATGAAAACAATGTTACATAAACAAAAAATAAAAGTTTTCTTTCTCTGTCTCATGTCTTTACTACAGAGAAATCAATTTTCTTGACACAGATACATTGATGTAATTGATAAAAGGTTTAGCTGGCATATTTCTCCATATGTGTAACTTGGAACTGATGCAGCTTCACTACAATAAAACAATAAAAGCTAGATTCTTCCAGGGTTTTAGTGAGTTGGCAAGTTATAGGGCTCTCTGCAGAGTTCCTTTCCTCAATCTCTGTATATTGTTGAGCCAAAAATTCACATAGTAATGTAAAGTGTTTCTTCTATGACAGCTACAACAGCAGGCAGAATTCACAATGTCCAACAAAGAACTAGAGAGAATTCTAATCTCACATCTGATACATAAAAACCAAAGGGTGCAGATAGAAATCATCATTCAGTTAATTCCTCATTCCACTTAAAAAAAAAAAAATTAAAGCTGTAGACATCTGAACCCTGGCAGTGTTCAAAGACAGGTTGAGCAACCTGGTCCAGTGGGAGGTGTCCCGTCCCAAGAGGTTTGGAACTAGATGATCTTTAAGGTCTCTTCCAACTCAAATCATTCAATGATTCTATGATTCTAATATCTATTTCAAGAAATTTTTATAGCTTCTCAAAACCAGTAAATAAGTCAGGTTCAGCAAAACATGTCAAAAAGGCAGTCAGCTAAGGATGAGTCACATATCTATTAGTCGCATTTGTATCATGTGACAAATATTCCTGAGAGCACACCAGCTGCCAAAAATGTAGTGTGCTTTGTACAGATATGTACACTTCCCCATGCAGACAACTACAGTGCATTCAGAAGCTAGCATAATGCTGAAGACAATGTCAAAGGCAATAAATTTCTAGAAGTTTTACTTGCCTAGAAAATTAAGCAAAACTTCATCACCTTCTTTTAATTCTCAAACAGTGAAATGCATACTCATGGTTAGAAAAGATTTTGTCTACCGTGATTCAAGAAACAGAACATCTAAGAACAAAATAAAACCTTGCACCTACTTGAAGTCAATAAAATCCTTTTTAATCACACTACATTGATTTTGATACTATTATTTATATGGAATCAATATTAAGCATAGAGAAGAATGTTTAAGACAATAAAATTTTAAAATAAAGACTGTCTTCTTCTGAATCATGACATTCTGATAGAATTTAAAAATTAACTTTTCTATGTATTTAATGGAAGCTGAACCACATTTTAATTTTCATTGTGGCCTATGAATTTAAGTATCCATTTCACTTGGATACTTACACAGGGACTACAATGTGTAGGAAGGTGTAATTTTGTGGTTCTCACTCAAAAGCAAATTCTGTGCAATTCATATCTCAGCATGTATTCTGGATAATCTGTTGGTACCCAAAGGAGACCACGATGGCTCTAAGAGTATCTCCCTACCCCTCTCTCCACTGCAGTTTAGGTATGCTTCACTGTCATTGGCTGGGGGAGGGAGACAGGAAAGAGATCCACATGTTCTGTCAAATCTCATCCCCTTCCCCCATAATATTGCCAAGGGTTGGCTCAGCAACTCCAGGATCTTCCTAAATACAGACATTTCTGGGCTGCTGATAGCGCAGTCTTAAGAGATAAGTATCCTCCTTCATCTTGAGAGAGGCAGTGAAATAAAGAAGACCTCTGCACATTGTTTTTCTAGTGCCTAGGCTAACTCTCATTGG
>VWYO01001784.1:0-15867 GCA_013400275.1 Rhadina sibilatrix | reverse complement strand
AAAAAAAAAAAATCTCTAGAAAAACATTACATTAGAAAACAGCAGGGGAAAGACATCTGCCTGGGACTTTATACCTTGCATCTTTGATCCTGTGTGATCTATCGTGTTCTAATTTTATTTTCCTTATTCAGTATTGCTATTGTAAAGATGAGCCCCACATAAAAAAAAAAAATTACCTCCATTGTTTTCTTGGACAGTAGAAGACAATTTAAGCAACTGAACTGGAGCAAAGACTGTTTTTAAAAAGTGGAAGGATTAAGAAAATTACTAGAATAGCACAAGCTTATTTCTCCCAGACTCCAGCCCTTCGAAGTTTTTGGACTTCCTGACCCAATACTCATACAAAATTGTCTTTTATAGCTCTCGAAGAACTTATCAATAGGCATAAGGGGATTCTCCCTTTATAAATCAGCATAACACACCATACTGATCTTGCAAAACACCTGGAAAATTTATTTTCGCACTGTATGCTAGGATTTCTCAATATTTTATTGTCTTCTCTCTACGCTATTTTTAAATAATTTCTGCTGAACAGTTTAATTTTGCATCTACATTAAAACTGAGCCACTAGCAACATATGCCAAAAAAAAAAAAAAAAAAAGGCTGCAAATTCAGTGCCAACTGATCACATTGTGGTAGGTTGCTCCCAGCTACCAGCCAGGCACCCACACTGCCTACAAAGCATCTTACTCACTCCCCACAAGTAGGGAAGTAAAAAATAGGAATAACAAGAGCAAAAAGTCTCATGGATCTTACCATGACAGGAAAACAGACCCAACACTGAGAATTTAACTTATCATAAAACATTAATTACTGAATTGAGAATTCTGAAACAAATTAAGAAATGTATTCTCTGGTCTTGCTCTTTCTATCTCTTGGTCTTAATCACCATTTCTGAAATGTATTTTCATAGAGGCACCACATGCTTGGCTGATGGGCTCAGCCAGGTCCTGTGGTGAGCTTGCTGTGGGGCCAGCTGGAACCACCTGTGTTAGAAAAATGCAGTGGCCCTGAGGAAAATCATTTTTTAAAAAATAAACACCAAAATTTTTAAATTCTTGAGTCAGATATCCAGAAAAAGCTGTCATGAAGGTTATGACTGGCTATAAGTCTATTTGATCCATTTAAAAAACCCCACAATCCATATTTTTAGTAATTTTTCCTCATATTTTTATAGTAAATTTTATTTAATTCTTGAAACCACAGAATGGTTGAGGTTGGAAAGGGCCTCTGGCGGTCATGTGGTCCAACCTGCCTACTCAAGAAGGATCACCTGGAGCAGGTTGCCTAGAACCATGTACAGACCTCTTTTAAGTAACTCCAAGGATAGAGAACCCACAGCCTCTTAGAACATCTGTGCCTGTGCCCAGTATTTGAGATTATTCAGCGAAATTAATTGGTTCTCCACACTTGCAGTATTACCTCTTTCAAGAAATTCCAGAATGTTTTAATTAATTTAACTAATGTGATAAATTTCTACTTGTTGTATCTGCAATAACAAAATTTTTCAGCTCTGCAACTCAGAACCTACAGGCCAACAATAAGTCTACACTTCTATCCACTTGGTTTTCTCTCAGCTCTCATTCCATCAACCTAAAATGACACCTTTCCTTTTTTTGCTTTACAGCATCTCTTCACATCAGATCCGCTTGAAATTCTCAATCCTCCACAAGAAGTGCATTAGAAAAGTCTTTCCAAGTATATAGTTTTTAAACTTTCAGTGGACCATTACGTTACATTTTCAAACATTTGCAAGCCTCTGAAGAGGCAGGTGCAATGACATATCCTGTGTTCCTACACGGCATAAAACATTCTGACTGGCAGCCGAATGTCAACTACCTCTATGCATCTTGGATTTGTATCAATAGCTGTTCACGAGCACCACTAAGTCTTTTTGACCTTTTAATTTACTTCCTCATGGCTGGCTCCCTGGAAACTATGTATTTTTAATTCAAGCATTTCAAAAGTGTTTACAGCCACACACTTTAACATGATAAAGTTCATACTGGCATTCCACATTATTTTAACTGTGTTACATTAGGAATCAGGAGAAATATTTCCTATATTATAGACTAATATTTTTAATATCCAGGGGATAGGATGATTTGGCAACATTAGCTAGAAAAAATGGATGGAAGGCAATGTAATTTTTTTTGGCTTCCACTAGTGAAAAAAAAGGAAGTTCTCTGAACAGAGCATATATTAATTTTACATAATAGGGTCCGTTTATCTCATAAAACCACCAAAAGAAACATACTGAAACACAATGGTGCCTTAATACTTTGTCAAGCAAATTTGAATGTTTCTTAGTACATTCATATTCATAATCTTACTCTGATTTTAGTATAAAAACTAGTACTTATTGAGATCATGTCTTTGTTTAGGGAATCCCTTGACAGAAAAAATTACATTTAGTTAATTCAACCTTGGACAGCACTTTTTTTTTCCAGTGTGGCAGCATTTTAGCTAAAAAGTCTTCATATCAAAAGTTCTGAAACTTGTCACTAAGTTTTATCTTAGTGTATCCGGCAAAGAGTCCCAGATAATGCTCACCAAAATTATGGAAACATTCTAACTAATACAATCATTTTCTGTTTCCCATAGCCCCATATTTCAAACTGTGCAAATGAACAAAAAGAAAACAGCAGTGGATTTGATTGTCATGCCTCATGACAATCAACAATACAGCTTTTTAGGCATGAAAATTGAGAACATACAAAACACAAGAAACTAATGATAAAAAATATATAAAATTGCATAAATACAAATGTCATCAAAATATTTCAGCCAATTCTGGTGTAGATGTGTGATGCCAGCTATATGATTATCAGATTTCCTACTCTGTAAAGATTTGACAGGATAAAAACAAAATTTATGATTTCATATTTCCTGGTTCTTTTAAATTAATTTCATCATAGTAGCACTAATTTTTAACAATTCAGGTTATTAAAAAAACAACAAACAAGTATGTGATGCATCATAAACACCCTGACCTATTAATATCTGATCTAATGTAGGCAGACCACGCCTCAGAAAACACAGAACAAATTACTGAAGGCCCATTTAGTGGACTGAAGTTGGCGATCAATATTTGGAAACAAATTTAATATTCTTCAATGCAAAAAAAATTAAGAGTCTGATGTGGTTCTCAGTTGAGTTTGGAGGAGCTGGATTGTTGTTACTTAAAGGTTACTACAGTCTAGTATTGGGTTTTATCATGACACCTTCACTTGTTAGGATAATCATGGTATTTCCATGACTCAGTATAGAAACTTTGGATAATAACTATTATTACATGCTTTTCCACACATCATCTCATCAGCAAAACACAGACTGTTGTGAGCCTCTGTCACTGATGTTGGAGACAGACACATGACAGAACACACCAAAGTTCACGTGACAACAGCCAAAGTTTATAGTTGGGTGCCCTCTGTTATAGGGGCTTCAAATTTCCTGCCCTTACACATCTGATTTGTTGGGGTCCTAGCACCACCTGGCTCACTGGCCAGTGATACATATGAATGGGATTGGCTGGGGTCCCCTGCTTGAATTTAAATCCAACCTATAATTATCATACCTGGGGACTTGTTTACTTCTATTTTTTAATGAGCTGAGGCTGGTCGAGTTGGTGTCTGTTATAGCCAATTTATCTGTGTAGCTTACAGACCAACTGTAGCTGTTGCCCCTTTGTGTTTAAAAAAATGTAAAGTGTTGTCATCCTTCTGCAAGGGCCCTTTGCAGACAGGATGACAAGACAGCATGATGACACAGATGATAAGCCTAGTTCAAATAAGGCTTTCAAACGAACTCAACAAGCTCAGCCCCTCCCAACCAGTGATATTTCCCATGTATCATTAGAAATGTAACATTCAGATCCAGGAGCTGTCAAAATGGGATTACCAACAATACAAATTCTCAAAATGGCATGCTACAGACTCATTACTTATGAATTACAATTTTACAGTTTAACTCTACAAACAGGAAACAATTCAACTTCTAAAGTGAAGAAAATGAGAAAAACAACTAACATGAGAAGCAATCTGTCTTAGATCAGGATTGTGATTCATGTCCTTTAATAGATAAAATCCTGAAGTCTTCATATTTTTAAATATATATAAACCCTTCATATCCTTAAATATATAAAATCCTTAAATAAATTGCCACCTCTAAAGTCCCAGATCTCCATGTAGCAGGTAAAGAGGTTGTTTTAAATCACTGCTCCACAACATCTGCTGAGAATCCATCAGGAAGGTGTTGCTTCTGGTCCTGAGTAGAACATAGACCAGGGCATATGCACCTAGCAGGTACCCATTGTGTTCTGGGGTCTGAGGAGACACGAGCGTACCCACTTCCCCAAGTAATGAGATCCCACAAACCTTCCCATTTATTAGTGACAGCACCTCTGTCCTGGGTTGTAGAGCCAAATATGTGTATTCTATTTTCATCTGTGGGAGAGAGGCCTGACACCTTCGATAATGGGCCATTAGCACCCCCCCCCAGGCTATACCCCCGCCCCCAGAGTGGTGCATCTGCATTTCCATCACCCCATTGTGAGATGCATCACATGCCCCTGGCAGTGGGGTGGGGGCAGGCAGTTTCTACCTGGTATAAACTGAGACAGAGAGACTGGAAAGCAGCTAGCTTCACCTGGTTTTCTGGGAGGAAGACTAGACCCCTTCNGCATATTTCATAAGGGCATGTCTTGTTGCTGAGTGGGGAATACCAGTGTGGCGTCGGCATCCCTACATCCCAGAGCTGTAGGATTATTTTCTGTTTTGTGAAACGTATGCAGGGCCATTGTCTGTTTTGATGGTATGAGGGATACCTAAGGCGGCAAAGGCTGATTGCCAATGTGTGATGGTATCCCAGCTCCTTTCCCCTGTATGTATTGAAGCCCATTTAGCTGAGAAAAAAGTATCAGTTGACACATGCACATATTTTAGATGTCCAAGATCAGGAATGTGTCTGACATCAGTTTGCCAGATTTGTAAAGCATGCAGACCATGAGGGTTAACTCCCATCTGCAGTGGTGAAGTGTGGCCTTGGAAGTAAGCACAGGTGTTAACTCTGGTATGAGCCTTTGTGTTTGACAGTAGGAATTGTCGCTGTAGGGCTCAAACACCTTGATGGAAAAAGGTGTGTGGTGCCTTTGCTTGTGCAAGCATATCAGGCAGGCTGTGGTACTGTCCAAGCAGAGCTAGCCAAACAATCTGCTTGAGTGTTGCCCTGTGCAATAAAACCTGGAAGATTTGTATGACTTCTAATATGTAGGATGCAATAATGGCAAGTTCCAGCCTGGATGGTATGCCACAAAGTTTTCAGTAGGTCAAATATGTGCATTGTCAACTTCTTTTAACAGTACTCAGTCTAATCTCTGTGCGAGGTCAGCAACATAGGCAGAATCAGTCACAATATTTAAAGGAATATGGGAAAAATGTTGAAAAGCCATAGCTACAGCACGTAGCTCCATCAACTGAGGTGATCCATTCTCACAACCTTCCAGTGTTTGCCGTTCACTTTCTTCTTTCCATGTCACAATGGTTTTTCCCGTTTTCCCAGAACCATTGGTAAATACTGTAATAACTTTTAGGGATGTACGACTATTCAGAGGTTTTAGGGTTAGTGCAGCGGTTCCACTCAATTGCAGTAATGTATAACTTGATGGTAACTAATTTGCCCTGAGAAATTTTGTAACGCATTTTGTAAGGTTGTGCGGTTGACAAAGCACCATTCTAATTGTTCTTATGTCACAGGTATAATAATTTTGGAAGGATCTTTTGCACTCAATTGTAAACATCTTTGACAGCATTTGATGATTAATTGTGCAATTAAATCAAAGATGGTAGGGGCTGTCTTTTTAGGTTGGTGAGGTTGGAACACTCACTCTAAAACCTGCAAAGGGTCAGACCACTGAGTATCCCATTGTCCAATAATAGCAGTAGGATGAAAATTGACAATGAAAATAAACACAGTAATACACATTTCTGGGTATAACCGGTGGGCTTGTCTGTGATAGCCTACTATTTCAGGAGTAGCTTTTGCATCTGGGGTTAATTTTCTGGGAGAATATAGATCAGAATCACCTTTTACGATGTTAAATAAGGTCGCCAATTTGTGGTCAATCCTAGATAAGGTCTAACACAATTTATGATAGCCAAAAGTTTTTGTGCCTCATTTAAAGTTTGAATTTTGTTGAATTGTTTGTGGCTGTATGGTCTGATCCATTATTTTGAGTCCAAGGCCCTTCCAGGGTGGTTGCTGCTCCACTTTTTCCAGTGTTACTTGTAGCCCAAATGTTTTCAATGCTTGCAACCGGCTTGGCTGAATTTGTGAAAGGTCTTTTTTGGTTGGAATTGCTATTAAGATATCATCCATGTAATGGAAACAGTGTGCCCCTGGAAATTGTTCTCTTACTGATGATAATGCCGAAGCAATGTACCACTGTCAAATTGTGAGGCTGTTTTTCTTGTCTTGTGGCAAAACTTTCCATTGATAATGCTCGACCGGTGCAACATTATTAATGGATGGCACCATGACTGCATTGATTTTCCTTAAGTCATAGAGAAACCTCCATTTACCAGACTTCTTTTTTATAATAAATACCAGTGTTTTCCAGGGACTCGTGAATGGTTCTATGTGCTCTTGAGCTAATTGTTCTTTTACTAGGGATTTAAAGGCATGCAGTTTCTCACTCTCTAGAGACCACTGTGGCACCCACACAGGTGGAGTAGCATGGCATTTTAGGGCTAGTGTGGGATTTTTACACCCTTTAATACAATGCCCCCTGTTAAAAATCCATCCCTACTCAGACTCCCCATGCTGATAGAGTATCTTTCCCCCACAACTGGTGCAGCAGTGATATATATATATATGGCCGAATTGTGGCTGTCTGACCCTCTGGATTTTTTACCAAATTTGATACCAGATTTGGTACTCAAACAGCTCTGTGTGGTCCCTCCAAGGCCAGCAATGGCAGATCCCACAGCTCAGGGCTCCGCAGAGGGGCAATGGCACCAGTTCTCTCTGTGGGTGTCTTTCAAATCGCTAGTTCATATATATCCCAGGGGCTGCTCCGACTCTGGTAATGGCAGCAGCAACACTCACAGCACTGCAACTTGGGAATCCTCCATCCCACTACTACTTCTGGGTGTAATGTTGGCTTGGCATCCGGGCACCTGCGATGATGTGTCTCCAGGGTCCACCCACAAATCACAGCGGGGAGTGGGTGTGCCTAACAGAGGCTGGGCATGGTCTTAGAGCCAAGCCAATGAGCACTGGGAGGAGGCAGTCTGAGTGTGTCCATGGAGACAAAGGGGCATGTTCAGCTCTGGCACATGCGGTTCAGTTGTCTGCGCAGGTGCGCTCGGTGCTGGTGACAAAAGGGCTGCTGCAGGGCCAGTGCAGCACGGCGCAGTTGCAGATCACTCACCTGACACAGCAGCATGGAATGGCACGGTGGCAGACACAGCTCTGTAGTGGCTTGACACAGCTTCACAGCAGCTAGGCATGACATTGTAGTGGCTGATCTTGGCTGCAAAGCATTCTGTTGGCAAGACATCCCAGAGTAGGGCAGCTGTGTTGTTTTGCACAGCTGCAGGACGTTCTGCTGGTGAGACATCCCAGCATGAGGCAGTAGCTTGGTTTTGCGCGGCTGCAGGACTCTGCACAGGAGTGACATCCTGGCACACGGTAGCTTTGCAGCGCGGCAGGGTTTCATGGTGCAGTACAGATGTCTCGCCTGTCCTCCTCTTCCACGCGTGTCCCACTGCTCTCACGCAGTGCCCTGTCCTTCCTTCACGCCTCAGGGGGCAGCACCCGAAGAATCCCCAGTGCCGTCCTCACATCGTGCTTGGTATCTAAGAGCTTCAACAAGTCCACGATGAGCCTCCAGGACTTTATGACATTGTTAGCAGTCTCATCTCCTGTGCAGGCTGCCACAATTATAAATCTGCCAGCCCCCTTCCATGTTCTTAAGTCAAGGGCGGCTCCTTCAGTCGCACCTAATCTGTAGTTCTCAGACCACGTTAGCCAAGGCTAGCAAAGCCTGCTTGTCATATTTTATCCCCAGTTTCCTTAAAAAGATGATCCATACTTTGACGATAGGGTCTTCCTCCACCAAAGCCCATGCTCCCATGTTTCCCAGCAGCATCATCTATTTTTACAAAGCGCCCGGACCCCATTGCTTTTTACAGCTCCCTCCGCTGCTCACAGCTATACCCACTGCTCCGCCGGGACTGCAGTGGCTCTTCACACGGCTCTCTGTAGCCCTGCAGGCTGCAGGCAGCAATCCCCACTGCTGTCTCTCCCCACACTACCCACAGCAGCTTGTATCCTGTCAGGGTAACCAATATTTGTGGATGTTGGAGACAAACACACGACAGAACACACATGTTCATGTGACAACAGCCAAAGTTTATTGTTGGGTGCCCTCTGTTATAGGGGCTTCAAATTTCCTGCCCTTACACATCTGATTTGTTGGGGTCTTAGCACCGTCCATCTCACTGGCCAATGATACATATCATATGCATTCATGATTGAATGGGATTGGCTGGGGTCCCCTGCTTGAATTTGAATCCAGCCTATAATTATCATACCTGGGGACTTGTTTACTTCTATTTTCTAACGAGCTAAGGCTGGTCAAGTTGATGTCTGTTATGGCCAATTTATCTGTGTAGCTTACAGACCAGCTGTAGCTGTCACAAGCCTCCTCACCTCAGAGACAAGGTGTGTTTTAAAGTAGAAAACTGAACAGAATATTATCAACTGCTGCCATGTATTCTGGGATATTCCTATATCCTTGACTACCTACTGGTAGGTAAATTCTAATAACTTCTTATCCTATACAGCTCAAAGCTGAAGGCAAATTGACTACATTATTACAGTATTAAGACTTTGGCACAAAACAACAGGACACATTAAACTTTGTAAGAATGCAGTGCTATTACCTGTTTTAAATGAAGAAACTGTCTCATAAATATTAATTTTAGCGTCAGCTTATCAAAATCCTACACACACAGATAACATTATTGTAAGAGAATTAAAAATAAGTACAACAACAAAAAAAGGTTAAGAGACAGTTTTCCACCAGTTTCTTTAAAAACACTAAAATATTATATTTAAATTACTGATAAGACTTATTGTATATGAGCATTTGAACACTCATATGGAGATGGTTTCCCCTTTTCCTGAAGCAAATTTTCCCAGTCTAGTAAATTGTTTAACAAATCCTAGCAGCACCAGACATAGCAAGCCCATATGTATTTATGGCTTAAAAGATGTCCAGGTAGTGGAATGGTAGAATTATTCATCAGGGAAAAACGTATCATAATTTAAATTCTAAAAAACTAACAAAGAATCAAAAATACAAATCAATGCAAAATAATGATTTAAAAATTAGCTATTCATCATCATCAGGAAATTCCTTAAACTCAATTAGTATACAAATCTCATGTCTTAAAGAGACTGGTTTTGGAAATGATGGCAAATGCACGCATCCTGCTTACTCACTGCAGGGATTATTCAAGAAAGAGGACATCTACAATTTTGAATCATGCAGTTGTCACCATAGTAACATGCCTATATTTAGAACAAACATCCTTCTTACTGTGTTTACATTTATCAAAAAACCTGATCTCTATGAACCTAATCTTACATGACAGCATCTTTTCTCCATCCTCCATATTTGCTGTTCAAATCTTTTATTTAACATAGACCCAAAGACTATCATTCCTATAGCAAGCCCTAGTTGCTTTCAGAATATAAAATCGATCATTTTACTCTTGTAGCACTGGGACCATACTAGACCCTTGTGGGCCAGCACATTTGGTCAACATTTTTCATTAAGATTGATCTGAAGGAAAGTAGCTATTCTTCTCCTCTCCAATAACAAGTCATAACAAGGATGTCTTAAGCAGGCACCTAATCTGAAGCCCCAAACAGGGTTCTAATCTTCCAGCTGATAGCTTCATGAGTCCCTTTTCATGTTTCAGATGTTTCATCTCTTTTCAAATAAAGCTTTGCTCAGCTAGCCTACCAAAGCAGCTGCCCACAAAACACCTAAATGCACAGATCTGGTCAAATCCAGAGTTGAAAAGTAAACCTAAGCAACATAGGACAATATATCAAAAATGAGATTATTTACTTTTAAAATCATGATCTCCAAACTATATATCTTGCACTTTTTAGTTGTTTCTTTTAAATTACATAGCTTGTTGCATGAACACATCACTCTCCCACAAAGCAACAAATACCTTTCCACATTCTGATTCAGATGTCTTTCCTCTCCCTTAAGTTACAATATATTCCCAACTCTCAGATTCTTTTAGTTTGGATCGCATTCTTTCACAATCTGATCCAATGAAGGACCACTCTGTAGCCATTTTTTCTTTGTTTTGAATGTTTTTGCTAGTTTGTCAGCAGAAAAAAAGTCAAAATACATATGTTTTTGCCAAGATAAATTATATTCTACTTTAGGTTGTAAAATAAACCTTAAACTCAAATCTAAAAGCAAGGATGAGGAGGGGAAAGTATTTGAAAATAAAAAAAAACCCAGAAATTTTTCACTTTAAAAGTACTAAAATTATCTTTTTCAGGTAAGTAAAATGTAGAGATCGATACATGTATTTATATGTGTAATCTACATAATTTGGTTACTACCTACTTTTTGCATAGTTTTCTGAAAGGTATTAGCTTTCACAACTTCATTTTTCTCTTTCATTTCAACAGACTTCTTAATTTTAAATTTTAAATTTGAAAACTTTTTTCATCAACTGCTTAAAATTTTAATTAAAGCAAATGGAAAAAGGAAGTCTTAAACACTCTGAATAAGCACTTCCTCCTTGCTCTCTTACTAGGTCAGACATGCCAAACTATCAAGGTTCTGAAGTTCTATAGCAGCCTGTTAACTTTTAAATATATTTCCAGTCATAACAACATTTTTATTCCTTCTGAAGCTATGTTTACAATCTGTAATATCTCCATGAAGCAAGATGGTCAAGCTAGCAAATATGGTCAACAATGATGCAAAATTAGCAAAATACTTATTTTCTTATCACTTTAATATATCTATTATTGTGTCCTAGAATTTTATAAATGTTTCCTGAAAAAAGTCACACTTAAAAGTCATCTTTTGCTGTAAGAAGCAGTCATAAACGTGAGCTAGTGGGTGAAATGTTAAAGAGAAAATAAACTACATATATTCATAGCACATTTTGTCTTCCAAGAGAAAATCAGATTGTCCTGGCAAAACATGAAACATGTCAAGAAAGCAGAAGAATTGTTGCATTAACACAGTTCATCAATGTCTGGTCTTCAGAGGTCATTAGAAGAAATGCAATAGAAAGTTAAACTAATTTCATAGAATCAAATTCTCTTTTTCCAGAATATGAGCAACTACATACCAGTGATTTACAAATGTTTAATTTCACAGGCTATAAATCTCAGAGCAAATTGCTCTGCATTGCTTTTGACACAAGTACTGAGAAAATACATAATATTGAGTTTTCTGGTTGCTGATGACAAACTATCTTTAGACTGTAAGTAACATTTTATTGCATCCGTTACACTGAAAGCTTAAACCTATATCAACAATTGGATTCAAGAGCTGCTCTGATTTCATGAGTGTCAATAATTTACAAATGCACGACAGAAAGGCATATAAAAATGTTTGGAATTATGACAGTGTTCACCCAAAGATGCATGAAAAGATTAAGAAAATTTTACAGCTATTTATGCTGTCTTTATGTCATATAAACTTCCTTTGTATAGTGGAGGTTTACATAGTAAGACATTTAGAAATCTTATAGAACGTTTCCATAGTTATTTCACTGTACCTTTTAGTCCACTATATCTTAGGTCCATTTGACTAAACCATAGCTTCATGGAGCAAAATCATTTCAGATGACCACTAAGTCATGTCTGCAAGATCCCTGTCTCTTTTATTGTGCTTGCACAGAGAACCTCAGCCTCCTATTTTCTGTTGGCCTTCCTGACAATGCCTTAACCTGCATGCAAAAATTGTACTTTACCACATTTTGTTAATCTGTACCACATGTCAATGTGGTATAGTGCAAGCAATTGCTTTAGTAGATCAACATTTTCAGAACAATATTTAGACACCCATTGAGACATGAAAACATTTCATCACCAACAGTGACTTAGGGTGTTGAGATTCAGTGAGAGACGAGATGTAGAATCTTCAAGGAAGACAGACATTGAATTCTACAGGAGGAATTGTCATTGATTTTGCCCCAAAGTTGAGTTTTTGACTGAAACTGGGCTCTGGTATGCCAGAAAGGTCAGAGTCAGACCTTATGAAGGAGATCTAGAAATGTGTTGGCAACATTTTTTAGGTGCTGAATCAGTTAGAAATGATTATACTCTTAAGCCTTGTGTGGATATATCATCAGAAAACTTTCCACAGAAATAGACAAGGAATTTTATTCCATGCCTTCTAAAGTTTTTTTTTTTTTTTTTTAATTCTTTTAACTTGTCTTAATAGTTCAATATATTTAGCCATCTTCTTGCATTCAAACTGCCCAGGAAATCTGCCTGAATTCCCACATTGCAGCTACTCTGAAACATTATTTTTCAGGAGATAAGAAATGACAAAAAAAAAAATCTTCCTGCATTATCAACTTCACATGCAGAAATATTGACTATATAGGCCAGAACAGGAATAGATGCTTTCATTTCATAACCTGATTAACCACAGAGGAGTGCTAAATAAATCTGAGATGCATCTTTCCCAGAGGTGTGGTGGATGGTATTTTTGAGAACAGCATGGAGAATCGTGTAGAGTGTACACAAAACCTCCTTATGTTTCGTACTGGATGGATTTATTCCCTTCCAATAAATGCCAGGTTTAAAAGCCTCAGGTTTTTTTTCCAAATGTTTATCTCTGAACACATGTAACCCAAACACATATAACCATGGGTATGCATCAGAAGGTAGCCTCAGATATTTGCTGTGACAAAGATCATGTCTTAAGAATGCATATGGTTTGCTTCCTTATCAGTCTGCCTGCTCATTAAGTAGCAAAAATTCTGGGATAGAAAGAGGATGTTCTGATTCAAAGAGTTATTGTTTTATGCAAAGATTTGGAGTTCATATACTGGTGGCCAAAGAGCCTATTTTCCCAAATTTCACCCAATTAATTCTCCTATCTGTGGCTTATTTTTAAATTCAGATTATATTTGAGATCAATGAATAAATTGAATATCATTTTTGAATAAATGGAAAATTTGCTGTGAACATTTTCATAAATGTGTATAAGCAAAAATAATATACATGCACTGACCAATACAAGTTTATAAATTTATATCAACTGCAGGATCCTGATGTTTTAGGGAAAAACAAACCTTATGGTTAGTTGGGAGAAAAGTTGGGAGTCATATATTAAAGACTAAAACAATGGATAAATTATATCATAAGTGAATAGATATTTTGAATTTGCTAATAACTGTGTTAACCTGATAAACTGACTCCTTCCTAGCATGGGCACCACTGTCCTACACGAAGCAGGCTGCCTGCTCTCATGACCTAATGGGTCACTCAATCTGCAGTGTGGCAGTGATCATGACCAGGGTCCTTAAGGTTGTATAACGCCTAGACTTTAGCTCCTGTGCTTCTCTACTTTATTAGAAATTACCACAAATACTAAGAAAATCACTATTAGTCAGTATACCTAGGATTAATAAAGTGAATATATATATATATACACACATATATATCAAGCTATTACAAATTATTATGTGTCCCCAATAGCACAGCAAAAATAAATAACAGCAGCATTCAATAATAGCATCAACGGGCACCCTATAACAGTACAGGTTACTACAAAATTATCACCATTAAAATTTTTATCAATATTATGAAAATAAAAAGATACTTTTATGGGGGTATATGGTACCAGGGACAGTAAGTAGAATTCAGATGGGGCCAAAGCATCTCAAAGAGAAAGACAAAACAAACTGACCCCAGAAGTGGACCCAAGGGAGGACAAATAAATAAAATCATCTCAGTTCAAGGTGATCTGAGTCACAGAGTTTGGAGTCAGACAGGTGCCCATAGCAAGGTCCAGAACCTCAGAATAGAGGTCTGCAGAGAGATCAGCCTGTTGGAGAGAAGGAAAACTGCATATACTAGGAGAAGTTCTCAGAGAGAAAAGCACTATTCTGAACAAAAATTTGGTTGGTTTGATTTTTTTTACCATGGAAGTATAAGATGGTTTAGGACACCACTATTTAAAGGCCTCTAATAGATGTTGTTAATTTAACTTGGGACATCCAACAGATAACTTTTTTCCAAACTCTTGGACAAGTTTTTGAATTTCCAGGCTGTTTCCCTGAGTTTGCATTTAGAATAGCCAATGTCAGTTACTGCTTTGTTTTTAGGACACTTAAACATTTTCAGGTGATAAGTAGTCATTATGTCTTATCCATGGTGTCTCATAATGTGTCCAGTTTCCAGGCAGATAATTCATAGAAACTGACAAATAGGACTAAATTGTTGCTGAAGGATGAGTTAGAATCAAACAGCTTTCTCCCAGCTGTGCCCACCCTGTCTTGTTAGGTAGAATGCAGAATACCTCACTTTTATAACTGAAGTCAGCAGATGTGTCACTGAATTCAGAAAAGGACACCATTGTTGAATAAAAATGTCTCTGTCTCATAATCACTTTTCACAGTAGTGGCACATGTTAAGCACAGAAACAGAACTTAAAGGGGTTTCTAGTGAAAGTCAGCCATGAAGGGCACTGATCTTCAAGGGTGTGTTTGCAAACTCAAAGGCAGTACATACAAGACTCAGGGATAATCTGGGACTTTCATATCTGAACCTAAAGCAAAACCTGGCTTTTGATATTTCTCTTTCATCTATGCCTCTCGTTTGTGGTTTCTTATATAAATGAGTACACTAAGAGAGGGTTTCTCTTGAAAGGTAGGCTATACAATACAGTTCTGTTTCTCCACAGCAAGTTCCCATTTGGAAAATGCAACAGTGGAAAATGAAAAACTGCCTTCTAGAAAAGGACTAATACATAAAGGAATAACCAGTAAAACTAGAAAAAGTCAGCTATGCAGAAAGAATGAGACCATATCAGGAAAATGGCCAGCAATGAATCAGTAACAGGTGCTGCAACTGGAATTAAAAGTGCAGCCTTCTGTGCAATCTGTCAACAACCAGACAGCCAAATTTGGCAGCTTAGACCAGATTACCCATTGTAGTCCCTTCCAACCTTACCCATTCTGTGTCTCTGTGATTCAGAGGTACTAAGGTTCTTGTTTGCATGCAGGAAAACCAAGCATGCCTTGAGCCCAAAGGAGGCATTCTGGTTGTAGCCAAACAACAAAAATAAATTACTGCATAAAATGTGAAAAGTTCATTATTATTTATATTCCACTAATTACAGACGGGTGAGGAAAACATCTGTTTTCATCTAATGCTACCATTAGCTTTTTCCTCTTTTGTAAATACTGAGATGGAGAATCTATTGAGCATTTGAAGATGTCAAAATGGCTGTAGCTGTTATAAGTACAGCTATCTAACTTGCTGATATAGCCCCTTCATTGTTGTCATACAAAGAAGGAATAATGAAGGTCCTCTCAAATAATTTGACTGTCTCACAAAACAGCTGCATGGGTGGTTTTTTGTTTTTTTTTTTTAAATTCTGTGATTTGCACAGTACTTAATTGAAAAAAAAACTCACAAGGATCCAGAGAGTTTTAAATATATATGGATCAATTCCCTGAACACCTAAGTTCCCTTAAATGATACATAAAAGAACAGAATTTAGGGAAGAAAAATGTTGGGAGATGGCTGCAGAATGTTGGAGAATGGCCGAGAAATGTTGAGCAATGGTTGCATGAC
>VWYO01001781.1:80625-123269 GCA_013400275.1 Rhadina sibilatrix | reverse complement strand
CCGCCGCCACCGCCCCCACCGCCCCCACCCCGTCCTCGCCTCACCCGCCGCCGCGGACGCCGCGCTGCCTCACCCGCTGCTCGCGCGGCCGCTCGCGGCCCTGCCCCGGCAGCCAATCCGCGACCAGCTCGGCGTCGCCCCGGCCAATCACAGACCCGGCAGGAGGCGCGGGAGGCGGGACGTGGCGCGAGCTGCGGGGGTGAGGCTCTACCCGGCAGGCGCCGAGCCGGCAGCCGGCGGGGGAGACGCTCCGCCCCGCCCCCCGCGCGGTCACGTGAGCAGGACCCGCCAATAGGGGCGGGACTCGCCAATAGGGGCGGGACCCGCCAATAGGGGTGGGACGGCGGGAGTGCAGCCGGGATGGGAGTTTGGGTCGTGCTGCCACAGCCATGGTGTGGAGTCCGCCTCATCTCCCTGGCAGCTAGCGAACAGGATAAAGGACACAGCTTCAAGCTGTGCCAGGGGAAGTTCAGGTTGGACGTCAGGAGGAATTTGTTCACAAAACGGGTGATTAAACGTTGCAATGGGCTGCTCTGGGAGGTGGTGGAGTCACCATCCCCAGAAGTGTTTAAGAAAGGCTGGATGTGGCACTCAGTGCCCTGGTCTAGATGACAAGGGGATGTTCGGTCGCAGGTTGGACTCGATGATCTCAGAGATCTTTTCCAGCCTCGCTGATTCCGTGATTCTGAGGCGGTGGAGAACAGTAGTGGCTCTCCTTTGCCACCGCCGGGCCAGCGCTGCCGTGTCCGCCTGCACCCACTCGTGAGGTGCCGGCGGGGCTGCTCCTGGGCTCTTCGCAGCCCCAGCGGTGGCTGCTGGCGCTGCCCGGCGGCTGCTGGCGGCCTGCGGCTCCCTGAGGTGCGGCTGTCGGCTGTGGCACCGCCGTGGCTCCCGGGCTATGCCTCCTTAAAACCTTGTGGAAAGGAGGGCCCGGAGCGCTGTGGGATTCGGGAGGGAAGTCGAGATGGCTGTGGAGCAAAGCGGGATCTACGGGATAGAGGGGAACTCAGGCAGAGTTTCTTCGTGCTGAATTGATTTAAGGATTACTTTGCGGGTGTTTTCACCTTTAGAAACCACTGAAAACTTTACTCAAGCATTTTAAAATAAGGTGCAAAGGTGACGTGGAGGAACGAGGAAACGGAAAACCTTTGTGACCTGAAAGAGATGGGAACCCAAACCATCGTAAAGGATCAAGATGTTGAACCTGGTGCTGTTAGAGGTTTTTTTCAGCCTTAACGATGCCTTGATTCTATATTAAACCAAATTTAGTTTCGGTATCTCATTGGGTGGGGAATACCCACTTCGCGTTTCGAACCAGGAGACAGGCACTCTCTGTCCATACAGCATCAGGTGTGGTTCACACTAGATTGTTTTACAGTGCACGCTACGTTTTATCTGAGCAGTAAATTCAACTTCCGGCGGTAACCGTCTTTGGAGAAAAAAAAAAAAAAAAAAAAAAAAAAAAATCCCAAACAAATGGAGTTTCGCGAGAGGCGTGTTTCTGGACTACAGCCCTCGGACTACACCTCCCGGCCTACACCGCGCCCTCACAGGAACAAAGAACTCCACGATTGGCGGAGAGCGGCGCTCGGTACGCGCCAATCGCGCTGCGCGGTGTTGCGCAGTGCCGGGTCAGAGCGCGCTCCGGTGGGTGGTGCGGGCGCTCTCGTCCCGGTGCTCATCCCGCGGTTCTTCCCGAGCTTCTTCCCGTCCTCCTCCCTCCGCTCTCCGCAGGTCGCGCCGCTCCGCGGGACATGGGGGCGCGGGGCTGAGCTGCTAGTCCGGCCAGAGACGGCTTCTGCGACGGTATGGCCCTGCCAGGGAGGGGAACAGGCCGCGCTGGGACGGGCCGTGAGGGGGCGGCGTGTGTGGCCGGGATCCCCCCTGCTTCCCAAATACATCCCGGAGCTCCTGTTGCCCGGTGGCTGCGGGGCTGCAGTCTCCTCCGACCGCGGGGCCTGGGAACTGAGTCCCGGGGCCTGGTCCCAGCCGGGCTGAGGCCTCGGCCGCCTAGGGAGGGCTGGCAGCAGAGCTGTGGAGGTTTCCTCTCCAGGGCCGACCCGGCGAGAGCACGGAGCGGAGGGGGAGAGCGGCAGAGAGATAGGGCTGCGGCTTTGATCTCAGAGCTACGAAGAGGAGACAGCAGGCACTTGGCTCGCTGTTCTACCAGCCTCCTGAATTCTAGATATCTTACTATAATTTTTAAGACCACCTAATGTTTTTAATTAAAAAAACTCCCGGAAGAGGGCGGGGTCGCGAGATTTGATGGAATTGATTGTTGCAGGTCATGGAGGAGGGTGAGGATTTCAGAGTTGTCTCCGGAATTGAGGCCTAGGAGAGATGGAGAAGGGTCCGGGAATGACAGAATCACTTAATGGTTTGAGTTGGAAGGGAACCTGAGGAGCCTCTGGTTCTAACCCCTCTACTCTGAGCAGGGACGCCTTCCAATAGACCAGGTTGCTCAGAGCTCCATCAAAGCTGGCCTAGAACACTTTTAGGGATGGGGCATCCACAATGTCTCTGGGCAACCTGTTCCAATGCCTCACCATCCTTACAGCAATTTTTTTCCAAAATCTAATCCAAAACTACCCCCTTTCAGGTTAAAGACATTACTTCTTGTCCTGTCATTATATGCCTTTGTAAAATGCCTCTCTCCATCTTTCTTTTAGCTCCCTTCAGATGAGTGTAGCCTGATGGAATAGGAGGGGGTAAAACTTGGTTTTGTGGGTGGCGTTTTTTCAGAGGATTAGAAGGAAAAAGGCAAAAGGTGTCAGGATACAAAGAGTTATAGGAATGATCTGGTGCTTGGGACACAGGCCTGGAAGTCAGAGACTTCGATTAGCATCAGCTCTTTTAAGTCTTGAATAATAAGTTCCTTTGTGCACTATGGAAAATAGTTAATAATACTCAACAGAGTTGCTTTGGCTTTTTTTGGTGGTTTTGTTTGCTGAGGTTTTGTTTTGTTTTTAATTTAGAGTTTTTTTCCTTGGAAACCCAAACTTGGTTGAGCTGCTGTATCTCCCAGTTGATATCTTTTTGATTTCTGATAGTCAATAGAAATAGTCTGGAGACTAATCACTGGCCTGTACTTTTCACTCTAGCACTCTCTTTCCTGAAGTAAGAAGCATTGACTTAGAAGTTAACAGCATTTTTTCTATGTGAAAATGTCAGAAATTATCATAATTCAAATGCATGTTTCTGGCTCATTGTTTTTGATGAATATGATAAATTTATGTTCCTCAGAGGCCAACCTTCAGTGAGGAAAAATGTATGTAATGTTGGCAAATGATGTTAAAAGAATGTGATCGCTTAAAATTGTGTTTGTTCTTTATTTGGGGGAAAATGAGTGATTTAACAAATTAACAATATGTATTCATTCCCACTTTTGTGCCTTAAGTTACTTGGCTGAGTTGAAAATGGCGACAACCAGGACTACAGGTAGCATTTAGTAGTTTCAGAGGCACGAAGAAACTGGGCGTTTTACACCAAGATTTTAGCATTTTGTCTGAGCAAACAAACCTGTGCTTTTGTTGCCGGTCAAGTAGTTATTATTAACAACTTTGTAATCTGATACTCTTAAGCTAACACGTGTCTCCTTTGAAATTGATCTGGTGGCTTGGACTTGGACTGGAGCAAGACATGACTTGCTTGCTCTCTTTTTATCGAGGAATACTCGTGAAAAGGAGAAAAAAAAAAATCAAACCCAGCCTCTAAAGCCCCTTCTGCCTTTGAATGTATGGCATGACATTAATTATTTGATTTATAGATGAAGAATAAAGCTTAATGTTCACTATTTTTGATGAACTGTTAATATTTTGTTGACTTTTGTGGTTAATTTTTCTGTAAATTTTTTGATTGCCAAAGCTTCTCTGAAAATACTTTGATTTTGCACCTTTACATAGAAGGATGTTTGTAGACTTCTAGGTTGCCTTATGAGAAAACTGGATTTATTGCAAACGTTTGTCACTAGTGTAAGGAAAAAAAAAACAACTTAAAATATTCCCATAAAGATTGACTGGTCTGAAATAATATATAGGAAACATATATTTAACCTTATTAACCAAATATATCTGCTTTCTGCATGAGAAGTTTAGCTTTCCAGTTTATAAATTTCAGGACCCACATCCTTACCAATTCCATCCACCTTCCATGAATTCTAGTCCTTGGGGTTTTTATGCTTTTTTGTTTAGAACAAATCATTGCCTTTGTGCTTTTTTTTTTTTTGTCTATGTTTTGATTAACGATAAATGTTGTGATAGTAGTAATAAATCTTTTTTCAGCAGGTATTTTGAATGAATGGTGCAGAAAAGATGAATTCTGCTATGAGTGAGGAGCCTGATGCACTATCTGTAGTTAACCAACTCCGAGATCTAGCAGCTGATCCACTGAACAGACGGGCCATTGTTCAGGATCAAGGATGCCTGCCAGGTCTTATTCTGTTTTTGGACCATCCCAACCCTCAGGTTGTTCATTCAGCTTTGCTAGTAAGTATTCTGGAGATAAATTTCTATGTTGGTAGACGTTTTTAAACTTTGTTAAACAAGTTGTTTAAACAAACAGTTTACAAACAAAGCTGTTTAAACAATTTGTTTAAACAAGTAAAAATGTGGAAAAAAAAAAAGGCCCGGATGTATTGATATTCATTACAAGCATTTTTTAAAAAACCATGTATTTCAAAAATGATACATTGTTCCAGGGGATTTTTAAAAAGGTATTAATTTACTTTGCATTTTTTTCCCTAATACAGCTATTTGACTTTTTGTGTGGAGGGAGGTAAGGACCCTTAAATCTCTTTCTTAAGATGAAGTCATAGAGCTTGGTTAATATGGACAGTGATTTAATATTCACATTATAAAAATCAAAATCCAGTCATAGGATATCTTAGGTTAGAAGGAACCTCCGGGGTGATATCATCCAATCAGATGCCCAAATTAGGTGCACTCAGATCACAGCTCATGGTTGTGTCTGTTTGGTCTTCAGCACTTTGAAGGATGAAGATTCCATGATCTCTCTGGCACACTGTTCCAGCCTTTGACCAGCTTCATGGTATTAAAAACAAACAAAACCCTCTCAAAACTGAAAGAACCAACCAACCCAAAATTTATCAATATCTAATACAACTTGTTTCAGCTTTAGCCAGTTTCTTCTTCTAAATCATAAGTGCTGAAGTCCCAAAGTCTTGAATTGTAATATTAGTTTAAAAATATATTTCTTGCTTCAAGATGGGAGAAATGAAAGTCAGAATTTAGTAATTTCAGGAGTTAAGTTAAAACTGATAAGATTTTAAGTTACTGATATTTATGTGATGCTCTTTTTTTATTTATGTCATTAATGAATTGTAAAGAATGTAAAAGAACAAAGAGCTCTGGCTTTTACATGCAAGTGTACATTATTCTTTTTATCACTGAGACCTATCTGTACTATAATTCTTTGGTTTTTTATTTGTGTTGCTTTCGTAGTGGATATTAGTGAACTTCATGAAACTAATTAAGTGACTGATTTCTTTTGAGTTTGGAGAGGGAGGTCCCATAAGCCAGGAAGCCTGTGTCCTGCTAAGTGTTTTTTAGGTTAGCCTTGCCATGGCATTTGGAGTTGAGTTTACTGTTCTTGGGAGTGTGTTGAATTGGTTTTCTTCCCCAAGTAGTTTCCTTAGGCTGTAATCTTAAAAGAAGCTCTTGTTAGGATGTCCCTTTGTTTTGTTGGGCTGTGCATTGTCACTGCCTGCATGAGATTCACAAATCAGTCTCTGATCATGTTATAAAAATTACTTCTACATAGAAGGATTTGCTTTGTCAAGAGTGATGAGGACTAATCCAGTTTATAGTGTGGTTCCACAGCCCCTAATAGTACTCAAGTTGTGTTGAGAGGAAATCTCCTTGGGTGAGGATTGGGAAGCACATGGCTTGTTCCATGTAGTGATAACCTACAGTTAGAGTGGATTAAGAATAGGGATTTAGAGGAGACCAGGACATGGCTGCAATGAGAGATGGATCAGTTTACTGTGAAAACATGTTCTGGTCTGCTACTCAGACTCCCATGTGTTCATGAGTTCTTGGACTGCTTAGTTTCTGAAGGTTTAAGTGTCTTCACTGGAAACTTTTTCGACTTCCTCTTTTATATTTTTCCATCCTGAAAAGTCTTTTCATTTTTGTAGTCTTCCTGTTGGTCAAAAAGTGCTTCAAATTGAATGGGAATCATTGAATGTAATGATCTTCCATTGAATGTGTATCTAATAAAGGGATATGTAGCACTGACTTTAAATGTCATCTTGTACTATTCAGCAATTCCTGTACCTGAAATTGTAATAATCTATATAAATTGTAATAGTTCCATATTTAACTTCTTGGATGTGTTGTAGAACTATTCAGGGAGGGTGTTTTTCTCTCCATGGGCTGTTTCAGCTCAGTCGCTTCTTTATATCTGATAAAGAACTGCTATGTATTTTCTATGTATTTCTATTTCTGGTTTTCTATAGTCTTGATTTCAGAAATTCTTTATGATGTACTTCAAATGTTAGAAGTTTTCAATGATTTAAATTTGAAAAAATCAGCATTAACACAGGCAATACTGCTTTTTTCCCCTCTTAAATTTGGACTAATATTTTATAAAATAGGACCCTGAAGTTAAGGAACTACTTTAAATTTTCACATAAAAACCATCAAAGATGTCTTTTTATTGAGACTGGCAGCTGTGTATTTTATATTAAAGTACGCAGGTAGTCTTATTCATTATGAGGAACTTACTTGATGAACTTATCTCTGTGAGCCTTAAAGCTAACACAGGTAAGTCTTTAGCTGAACAAAAGCTGAGCCAAAGTTCATAGCAATAACTTCCCCTATGCTTTCAGTATACTGAAATTAGTAAGTGTAAATGATCTCACTTCTTTGAAAATTCAGACCCATGGGAGGCAGGAAGAATGAGAACTTACAAGTGTTGAAAGTGATCTCACAACTTTGGTCTTATTTGAGCTGTGACTCAAAAAATTAGCTGTTGAGAGAATAGGTTTTTCTTTGTCCAGCTGAGCTGCACCCCTACTAAATTGCCAGGATAAAAATGAGAAACTTGTTACACCAGCAAGGATACATCTCATAGCATGCAATTTAGTTGAGAGCTATCATTTAGTTATTTGAAAAATTGAAAAGTAAGGTAATAAATGGATATGCAACATTTATAAGCTGCAGCTATTGATACTGGTCCACATCAGGAAATAACAAAAATCACATCTAAAGTTCTCTTCATGCCAGACAGCCGCCAGAGTTTCTTAAAAGGCAGTAAAACAGTCTTGTGAATTTTACCTGATATGTGCTGAAGATGACTTGGAAAAAACAAACCCTGATAATTAGTCCTCTGTTTCTGGAGAGATTAAGGAACATGTTATTTTTGAAGCAGTTCCTGTGCAGTGTAGCTACTACATGACTATATGTAAAGAGTTGGTGTGCTTCTAAACCATCTTATACTCCATTTTATAAATCATTGTATTTGTGTATTGCAGGATTTTTCAAGTGCAATTCTTGTACCTACATCAGTAAAACACCTTTGGAGGCTCCTAAGGAAACTTTCTCAGTACAAACAGTAGAGAGATGTCTCATAAAAAGAAGGGCTGACGTTTTAATTGGAAGAGTTATGTTAGGATGATCATAGGAGTATAGAGTTACCAACTGGGGTCAGCAGTGTAAAATTGTGCAAAGAATCTGCCTTGAAAGTCAAGTAAACAAAACCTTGAGCAACAGATAACTGTAATTTCCTAGTTTCGGTCACAGTAAGCTAAGAAGCTGCTTGTATTCTTATTCCTGCATGGAATGATGAAATTACAATTAGTCTTCAAAAGCTTATACATGTGTTAGACCTCTTTTTGTGGACAGTAGGAACTTGGTAGTGGTGAGATTTCTAGTACTGGGATAACCCACAGAATTGATGGAAATTATACTGGAAGCTTCATGTATAAAAATTACTTTAGACCTCAGGTCACATAACTGTTTATTGGAAAGGACTTCTGGAAGTCATTCACTTCAGTTTCCTGTTTGAATTGGGACTGTCACCAGCACTCACTCAGGTCAGTTGTAGCTTTGTCTCGTTCATTCTGCAGTTCCACTAGGTCATCTGTTCCAGTGTTGTATTACCTTCAGAGGAAAAAAGCTTTTTATGATACCTGATTTGAACTTCCCAAGCTACAGTTTGTGGCTGTTCCCCCTTGTCTGCTGCTGTAGAGGAAATTTGGGCTTGACTATGTTTGTAAAGGCTTCTTGCATAGCTGTAGACAGCTGTTAAATCGTCCCTTAGGCTCTCAGCTGGTATAAACAAACCCAGTCTCTCAGCCTTTTCTCATAGATTAGATACTCTGTGCTTTCTGTGTATTTATAAAAATAAAATAATTTTTTGATGTTCATAGTAGGTGATAATTTTTTCTCTTCGTATTAGAACTGCCTCTGTGACTGTTTTGCAGATGTGCACTAACAGAAATGACTGATAATGTACTGGATGTGTTGCTGATCTGCTGTGGTTCTTCTTGTTTTAGGCTCTCCGCTATTTGGCTGAGTGCCGTGTCAACAGAGAAAAGATGAAAAGTGAATTGGGTATGATGCTCAGCTTACAGAATGTAATACAAAAGTAAGTTTACAAAGGAATGTTGGATCCAAGCAGAGTAAACATATAATTGTGATACAAAGTAAAACTTGGACTGAATTTGTATACTGAGTTTCTGATACTTCCTTGTTGAAATCGTGTGACTGCAAGCAGTTAATGATTTTCATTTTATGGTATTTTGAAGTAGTCAGACACCATAGCCTATAAGAAATATTAATTTGGGGGTCATCTGCCAAACAAAAAGTTTTCTTTGCCTTGTTACAAGATAACTAATTTTACCCCTTTCCTTCAGGTTCTCTTATAATCCTTCTCATCATTATATAAGGTTGCCTTGCAATAGTGCATTTAAAGAAACTGCTTGTCATCTGCCACATTTATTCTTTGAACCCCACCTTTGGATAGGGAATTTGTTTCAATGTATTTTTGGAAGTAATTATCTGCAGTTTTGTGTTGAGAAAACATTTTGGAGTAGAAATTAATGAGGTTTGTAGTGGTCTCTGATATCTTTCTATAGTGTCAGATGGGTTATGTCTCTTAAAATTTGCAATTGTAGGATCCTCAAGATTTCTAACTGCTTGAGTCTTGAATACTGGAAGATCTCTGTGTGATCTCGGAGGTGATGCACATGTGCACTTAACCAACAGAAATTTATGTGATGAACTAAGGTGTATCACTATTCAAAATAAACCCTAACAGCCTCCTTCAAAGATTAGTCTGTCATAGCAAAAATGAACTTGCTGTCAAATTGTCTGAAGGTTATTATTTTACACGCAATTTGGTAGTGCTGTGTTGGAGCTCTGGATTTTGGAGCTAGGAGGAACTGTTCCATGGGGGAAGAGAAAAGTCATGTTGCTGCATTGAGATGTCTCAGGTGAATGTTTAAAACAATTACTTAGAATAGGTTAAAACACAAGTGAAAATGTATATTAAATATTCAAGTAGAAAGGTTTTGAATATTTTAATGTTAGTTGAACCTCTGTCACTTGTGCTGTAGATGTGCAAGTTTCTGTTGTACACAAGGCTAGACTTGGCTAGTTCCTTCACCACACAGCCCCGACAGTTCTTGGCAGTGTGACCTATTATTACAGAATGTTAAGGGGTAGGAATGGACCTTAAGGATCGTCTAGTGCCTACTTGCTAGACCAGCTTGCTCAAAGCCTTATCCAACCTGGATTTGAACACTGCCAGGGTTGGGGCACCCAGGGCAACCTGTTCCAGTGCCTAACCACCCTCACAGTAAAGAATTTCTCCCTAATATCTAACCTCTTTCAATATGTACCCATTGTACCTTGTACTGTTGCTCCAGTTCCTGATGAGGAGTCCCTCTCTGGTTTCCCAGTAGGCCCCTTCAAAAACCGAAAGGTTACAATGAGGTTTCCACCCAACCTTCTCTTCTCCAAGCTGAACAGCCCCAACTTCCTCCGCCTGGCTTTGTAAGGGAGGTGCTCCAGTCCTCTGATCAACTTTGTGTCCCTCCTCTGGACTTGCACCAACAGTTCTGTGTCCTTGTGCTGGCTGTGCTGGAACTGTGCTCAGCACTTCAGGTGGGGTCTCACAAGAGCAGAGAGGGAGAATCACCTCCTTCCACTTGCTGGCCATGCTGCTTTTGATGCAGCCCAGGATTTGGGATTATTCTTGGATATTACGGGATTATTGCTGTATTTCCCTCTGTCTGACACTCCTTATCTATACATGTGAACCTGAAGGAGGAGAAATTATGGTCTGTACTCAAGTTCTGTGTGATCTAGGAAATACTACTACTGTTTACCTTTAAGTACTTCATTTATTGTGCTAAAGCTAAAGATGATTTTGTATTGGCATGGAATTCAGCATTATGCCTGAATATGCATATATGTGTTGTTATGCAAAACACTGGGATTTAAAACATATGTCTTTAAAAAAATGAATGAAGCTATTAAAATTCAGAAGAGATGTGTCAGTTTTTAAAAAAATAATTTAATAATTGTAACTTTTGCAGTAGTAAGTGTTCTAATATGATGTATGGAGAGAAAAATTGATTTAAGTCTTGAGATATTTACCTTTTCTGAGGACAAACATAATTAAGTGAAATATACAGAAATCTTTGCTACTTTTATAAGATCAATAGAACCTGAAGCATTTAGGTGATAACAGAAGCATGTGTTTCAAGAGAACTTACTTTTAGTATAGATTGTGTGTCTATTTAGATTTCAGAGACGTACTGAAAAAGTTGTTGAGAGGGGAATGGTAGTTCATTATCAGTTTCTGTAGCTTGCAAATATTACTTGGGAAACATTAAAGAATTTTATGGAAGTCTCTTCAACATTTTTTTCTGCGTTTCAATTTCAAGGGCCAAAAGAGCAAAGTTCAGATATGTGCAGAAAATGAGAGATAAGTCAATGAAAACTGGAAATCTTGTAGGTGTTTCTTTTATTTTTCTTTTCTAGAAGGCTCTTTGGCAACAGTAAGAACATACGTTTGATTTGTATGCTTGTAACATTTGGAAAGTGTGATATCATGAGAATTTAAATACATAGCATCTTCAAACACAAGACTTTGTCATGTGCTTGTCAGAATTTTAGATTTTAATGTTGACAGGAAATGCTGAAATTAAGTTTTGTACTGCCTGCATAAATATGGGGGAAAATGGTAGAAAAGTGCCGAGAAGATAAATGTAGACTTATTTTTATCACAATTATGTTTTGGGTTGTGGGGTTTTTTGTTAGAAAGTCTGTAGGGCAGAAAACAAAGTCTCTACTGTCTTTGATTTGCTTTACAAAATGCAGGTTTTGGCTTTTAATTGATTTCAGTTTACCAGAAGATACTGTAGACTGTTGAACTGTAACTAGACATTAATAGATGCTTTTGTCTAAATGACTTCATGCTCTCTGTTCCCATGTACTTTCCAGAATTTGCATATTTAACTCCTTGCTCTATCTAAAATATATTTTTATTACTTTCAGAATTTAATTTGAGATTTAAATTTTTTCTGGTAGTGTGTTAAAAAATGAAAACAAATGATATAAAAAAGATAGGAACTTCTGTCAGAATTCTGCTTTTCTAGTTTTTGTTTCTTTCTTTAAAGCAAGACAGAATCCAGCATCTTCTGGACCAGAAGTTGTAGTCATTGGCTTGCTCCTGATAGATGAAGCACATCCTGTCATCTGGATAGTTCCTTTTCACCAAGGATTTTTCAACTCTCACTGTCCGTTTTCTCACTTAACTAAATAATATTCAGTGGCTTTCTCTGTTCAGTTCTGATTTATGACAAAGTATTCTGCCACTGATAAAGCTGTGGTATGGCTTCTCAAGCAATGAAATGGAGTGCAGGCAAATCACAAACTGAATATTTGTCATATTTCAAACGTAAGCTTACATTCAGCAGTGCTGAACTGACACTGTGCTAGGAAATGGAGGTTTTTTAGCATTCCAGTTCTCTTTTGCTTTCAGTTACTCAAATCCTGAAGTTTGAGGGCTTTTCTCATCATGTGGCTTTTTATAAGCCTTGAAGGTTTATCTGTTAGAGACCTTAGGTTATGAGAAGAAATTCCATATCTGAACTTAAGTGCAGCTAACAAGTCTAACAGATCTTTAAATGATCAGTGCCATCAACTGGAAAGTAGTTGAAATTGATTTTCTTCTTGTAGTAGTACATGGGAGCCTCAGGCACAAGCTGCAAGCCTTTCATTGCAAATAGTATACAACCAATGGAAAAAGTCTATACCACCTACTTGCACAATATCATGATGGCAAAGTACTATTTCTTTCATGACGACTACTGAGGATGAGAGTTGAAATTGAGTGCCACCTGTGTATCCAATCATAGAATCATAGAATGGCGTGGGTTGGAAGGGACCTTAAAGATTATGGAGTTCCAACCCTCTGCCTTGGGCTGGGACAGCTTTCACTCAGCCAGGTTGCTCAGAGCTCCATCCAAGATGGCCTTGAACACTTGTAGGGATGGGGTATCCAACAGCTTCTCTGGGCAGCCAATTCCAATGCCTCACCACCCTCACAGTAAAGAATTTCTTCTGTGCTAGAGACCTCAGTGATAAGCAGTAAACTGCACTGCATCATGAAAAATGGGTAGGAAATATTTGAGACTTCTGAGTTTGACAGTTCTTTGAGGTACCTTCATGTCTCCTTCTGCGGCTTATCGGTCCTCTAGTATTATCTGATCAACTTTTTGATGTTTTGCTTATTCTAAGTGTTAAAGCTCAGTTGTGAAAATCATATTGCTGCCCAAAACCGATGTCTGGCTGACTCCTTAGTTAATACTACACTTAAGGAATAAAGGATAGGTTTCAGGTTCACTGTGACTGATTTTCAAGGTGTATGAACACTAGATTTTGCTAACAGAAGAGTAACAAATTTCAAATGTAGATCCTGGAAGTTACAAGTTCTACAAGAGAAATATGGAATGCCAGCTCTGAGGAGCACAGAATGAAAATTTGACGGCAGCTAGATATTTTTATGTTTAGGATTTGTTTTCTGACTAAACTTGATTTGGAACACATGACTTTCTAAGCTTCTTCATGTGAAAGACTTCATAGACTTTCTCATTTTTTTAGGACAGATGAAGAGCTGTTGCAGCTTTCATGGAATACTTCAAAACATTTTCAAGTATAAAAATTTCTAATTCCTTGTTCTTTACTTGCTGCTTTTTTCCTTAGCAAGAGAGATTTCTTTTTCTTTTGTTCACCTACATCTGCTTTGTTTTAAGTGAAACTTGATGTGTTTTTCCATGTTATAAGCTAGGAGTAAGCAACTGTGTTGGAGCGGTATCAGACCTTTAAGGTCTCTACCTCAAGGTTTCCAAAGGTCTCTCTTTTTTTTTTTTTTTTGTATGGATGATATTACAAAAATGTTACACTCCCTTGTCATGTTTATGTGCAGAAGTGTTTGCATAAATAGATAAAGAGAGAAGAGATTGAAACTCTTTGAATACTTGTGTTTCATTGTATTCCAGCAGTTATTTAATATTGAAAACTGGTTTAGTTGCTGGCTTTATGAATTGTGTAGAGGACTTAATGTGTCCATATGGACTTTCTAAAATGTTATTAGCAGTTTCTAGAATTAAAATTAATTAGGATTTATTGCCTACAAGAAAATGCATTAATTTGTGTTCAGAGTGAAAGTGTCTTTTGATGGACAATAAAGGTCAAAGTTCATAATTTTTCATAATCTTTATGAACACTATAATGGTTACTGTTTCAGTATAACTAGTATATATTTAAAAAAAACCCCACTGATGAGGAGTCAATATACTAAATAGCTCTTATTAGGGAATGGCAAATTACTGAGAGTAAAATTCCAATTACTTAGCTAAAAGAGCTTTTCAAGATAGTCTTCCTTTGCCAGGTTGTCAGATTTAACAAGCTGAACTAAATCCAGTGCATTAATCAGCTCTTCCAATTTATTACTTGCCTAAGAAGATTAGGGCAATTAATATGTGTTTAATTAGAGTCCCTTGCAGATCTGGTAAAATACATGCAGTCTATAATTGCTGACTTCTTACTCAATTTTAATTTTTGGTAGTCTTAATTACGTACACTTTTTGAAAATTTAATTATTCATTGAAACCAGCAAAATTTAAATTTATGATGTCTGACAAAAAAAAAAAAAGGGCAAAGCCAAGTATTTCACATAGTATTTGTTGAAATCAAAATAATAGGGATGTAGCATCACAATAGTTTTATCATTTTTTGTTGTGTGGCATACTATTTTTTCTTCTTTGTGAGAGGATGAATGCTTGGGAACAGACAGGGCAAAAGCCATTTATTAATTAGGAGGTAGGCAAACTATATTTAAGGGGTTATCTGATGATTAAAAGGAAGTTGCCATATAGCTAGCTTCAAGATAATACTTTGTGAGAAATTACAGTTAAAAACCTATGAACATCTTACATTTAATGCATTTATGTTGTTAATTGGACTACTAAAATTCTGATCTGCAAAGGAGAAGGAAACAGCTTTTTATAGACTGTAGAGATTTTGTTTTTCTCTACCTGAATCACTTAGCAATGCTGTTTTCGTAATCCTTGGCATGTGAGGATTCTTTAACACGTCAAAATTGAGAAACAGCTGAGATTGGGAAATGGGAAGCATGATTCTGTTGCATGATTATTTTGGAACTCTACAGTACTTGTGATTCTGCACTGAGAAGTTTTTGGAGAAAAATATGGTTATCCTAGGCCTTGGATTTTGTGTGAGCAGTAGGTTCCAAAAACATTGGTTATAGTCACAATTTCCAAATTGTAGTGTATCACCTGGAGGAGGAACAATACACACATTTCTGTCTGTTCCATGTTAACTTTCCTGGCCTTTCCGTTCCTGTTATTTTTCCCAATAAAATGACACCCTTGGTTGCTGGTGCATCTCTGGGCTGTGGGGCTCCAGTGTATTTATTGCTGGAGCAATGTGTTTGTTGATAATAGAAGGTCACAGCAGGAAGACGTCTGCAGGCTGTTCTGTTCAGCATTGTTAAGCAAAGTAGCTTAATATCCCCATCTCCTAGATACCCCGAGTTTCTTTAAAGAATGTTTTTATTGTGTATTTTCTAAATGTTACAAGTCTTGGAAATTGATTGTTTCTTGAGGTTATTTTTGAGAAAGCATCCTCTGCCCCCTTCCCCCCAAAACTAAACAATGAAATATTACAAAATGTAGGAGACATTAGTATCTTCTCTTTAAAAATACCATGTTACTTGTTCTGAATAACTGTAAACTCCTTTTGTCTGTCAAAGGCTTTCTGATACTTGATGCGGGTTGTATCTAGGGGAGAGGGTTTAATGTAGTGAGCTACCTCAGTTAGTTAGGCATGTTCTCAGTACAAGTTCTACTCTTTTTGTTTGTGGATCATGGCAAACTAACAAAACTTCAGACTTTGGTTCAGCAGTCTTTGGTTCCTCTAGTGTATTTCAGTGTTAGTAACATATAGGAAGTTATGATCTCAACACAGAGGTGCAGGCACAGGGACAAATGATAAATAAAATAAGAAAAAATAAAAGCATTAGTTAAAATCCTACTGTTATAGTATTGGTGTTAACCTAGACTTTAGTCATAATGTAATAGGCTTTCTGGGAGAATCTTATGGCTGCTGTAAGGTAAAGAAATAAGGTTTACAGTCTTGGAAAGATGGATGTTGTTTGTAAGCTTAGTCTCAAAGACTGGATCATCAGCAATGCAAATGTAACCAGCAATTTACATGTTACTGCGAGTGTATATTTTGCATGGGTTAAAGATTTGTTTTGAGAGGTGCAATTTAGGATAACCTTTCTGTGTGTATGTAGAGCTCATCACAATAAAATACAAATGCATGACCTGATGGAGGGGTATCCTGTACGCACTTATGAGGTGTACTTTTGATGTTAGTGGGGTTATTTTTGGATTTTTTTGTTTCTCTCAGGACCTCTCTGCAGGCAGAGACATTACAGAGCTCATAATTTCTACTTGCATGCAACTTGCTTAGTGAGTTCTATATGATCACTACTGTTTGTATATTCAACCGTTTAGGTGTTTGCTAACCTCCAGTTTTGAATTTTATGTTTTCTGTTTTTTTCTTTCTGTCATGTGTGTAATTCCTATTACAGTATTTGACTGTGATCAGAAATACAGTTTCGTTTTGATCTTTGTTGTCCAAGCTACTGCTTTTACCTCACAATGCTTCTCTTGGTGTCTGGCATTTCTATCAGGACTGTTGGTTGTGCAGCTTTACAGTGGCTGATGTCCATCTCAGTGTGATCCAGGTACTGTGCTTCCATGGACTGCATACTGGTTCAATAGAGCAGCTTTTCCTGTGCTACGTCAAAACATTTGCATTCTCCATGAAACAGCAGAACCTTTGTTACTGGTTTCTGTGCAGCACTCACAGTTGTTGCAAAACTTTCTCTGACACGACAGTGCTTGCATTTCAACAACTTCTTTTGCCTCTTTTCTTTGATGGAAATGTTCCATTTTCTTAGCATTTTGAGTATTTCATGTTAACTAATTGACAAATAGTGAGGTAACAAAGTAAGTAGTTGTTAATGCAGTGTTTTTATAAAGACACTTTACCTGCAAGTTCTTCAAGGTCATGGCCTTTGGATGGTCTACAGTGACTAGCTTAAGAATGTGATAACAAGCAATGAAGGTAGTTACCTATCCATTGAGATGCCTGAGTTCTACAGTGGTAATTTATGGACAATTACCAAATTATAGGTTTCTAAACCTGGAAAAGAATTTTCAGTACCTGTTACTGAATAAATAGGCATTAAATTTATTCTTGCTTTTCTGACAGAGGGTGGGCCACAGTCCACCATGATTGCTTTAAGTACTCTCTGTTTAAATTGGGAAAAAAATCAGTTGGGGAGTTAAAAATGAGCTAGTTGCTTTTCACTGTAGGCAAGAAATATTGTGATGAGTATTGCAGAATTTAAAAAAATAGAGAACTTTGAAACACTGAGAAAAGCTTATTAAATATAAAATAACTTTAATAAAAACACATCTGTTTAAAAGCCTTTTGTGCTCAACGTCTTAGCCAGTTTCTTCTTTATTTTGAAATTGACTGAAACAGGGAGTTAAATATATTAGGAAGTCATTTAAGCTTAAGATGTTTTTACTTATTTTTTGCAGACTTTATATTAAAACAAATGAACTCAGAAGTGTGGACTATAAAAAAATGAAGTGGTTTACAGACTAAGACACAATATTATGACATGTTAAAAAATAATAGAATCCAAGTTGGTATTTAAATAACTGCTGAGTGTAGGATAGGAAACAAGCAATATAATGCTGAACTTAGTGCCTCAAGATCTGCCTGACATGATGTGCAAAAAGGCAACTTCTTTTCTTTTTGTGGTGCAGTTGTGTACCTATGTGGAAGGTAGGGATTGAAGTGGATTGGCAGAAAAGCCAGGATTAGTAATGGCAACACAGGATGCCTTTAATGCTCGATAAACCTTGTCATCAGCTGGTGGTGAAAGCATTTCAGGAATACAGTGACCTTCTCTGGTTACTATTGAGTTTACAAGAAAAAGTGCTGAGGTAGGTTCTTCAATATGCTGACTTCTACTGATGTTTATTAAAATTAAGAGCTAAGAAGGCTTAAGATGCTTTAAAATCAAAGTAACAGATTGTGTGAAGTTTTTAATACCAGTGCAGATGTGGACTGACGGTATTGCAGGCTGGAGTAATTTACTTATGAAAAGGGAATTGATACATGCTTAACACAGTGAGGTTTCTCATCTTCCCCTGCCGGTGTCAAATATCTATATTTAGTTTACATTGACCTTGTCCATGGTGGTATTTGTCCCTGGTCTTTGACCTGCACAGTAGGCATCCCAAAAAAATTGCAGATCTTTTTTCTAAGAAACCATAAGTGGATTACGCTTTTATTATTCTTTTTTCCTGAGTGCTGCATGATCAATAAACATAGTAAGGTGCTGGTGTATGATTAGAACTTACATAGTTTCAGATGGGTATTACAGGCAGTAAATGCTACAAAGGGAAATGCCTGAGAAGATACTGGTGATGATACAGCCTTCATTAGTAGTTTCTGGATGGAGCTGTTATAACTCATCAGAAGAAGATGAGTTTTATTCTGGAACAATTCATGTTAATAGTATGTGATTCTCAATTGGATGTATTTCTATCCAGGAATATGTTTTGATACTTTGTTGTTTTGCAGTACCCGCTATGTTGGCAGAATTTCCATTGAATTTTGCAGTAGCAGTCCTATCTAATAACTTGAAACAAATTAAAATTGTTAGCACATGCTGTATTTATACAGTACATCATCAAGTTCCCACAACACTTTTTTTAAACCTTGTTGTATGCTTCAACCTATTCTGCATGGGGATTGCAGTCCCTTTGACTAGAAATGAAGCTGCTAATACTAGCTTGCTTAAAAATAAAAAAGGCAGTTCCTTGCCAATAAATAAGTAGTTTAGGAGTAGGAAAACAAGATGTTTAAATAGTTACCTACTTTGAGTCTCTACTGAATTGATATTAACTGTATTAGCAAAGTAATCAAATACAAAGCTTAGACATAGATATGCCTACATAGATTAAACCTGCATTTTTTTTTCCTCTGGGGTAGGTTGCTGCTGTAGTTTAATTCTTATTATTCATACAGGCTTTGTTTAGGGAAGCTTGTATCTTAGAGCTTTCAATCCCCTTTTTTTTTTTTCTTTTTTAAAAACTTTCTCTAGTAAGTTTTGGGGAAATAATCAGATGAACCTTAAATTTAAAAAGTAAAATAAGCAGTGGGAATTTTAAGATATAAATTGTTTTCCCAGATAATTATAGACTATAATCAACTATTATTGTATTATATACTTAGTGCTGTTAGCGTGCTGATAACACAAGAAGGTGGTGTTTGGCTTCCTTCAAGATGTTTCTAAAATAATTCTGTGCTGAGCCTGATTTCAGCATTGCCAGTACGTCTACCTGGTCACCACAGCATCATTCCCAGGAAGAACTGGCTTTTTAATGCCAACATTTTATATCTTCCATTCTAAAGGACCAAAGACAGTTGTTGCCCTTAAGATTTTTATTTTATTTTATTTTATTTTATTTTATTTTATTTTATTTTATTTTATTTTATTTTATTTTATTTTATTTTATTTTATTTTATTTTATTTTATTTTATTTTATTTTATTTTATTTTATTTTATTTTATTTTATTTTATTTTATTTTATATTTTATTTTTTATTTTATTTAGCCCTGATGCAATTTGTTGAAACCCTAGAATAAACATGATTTTTGCCATCCATGAAATGATTACTATTCATTAGCAGGCAAGATGTTGGAATTAACTGCTGTGAAATTCAACATGGAATTTGTCTGTTATGTGGACTCTAGTCTAGCAAATGCTGCTTTGGAGCCTTTTGAGTTGAGTTGAGTTAGCAGGCTCTGTGGGTTTGTGGTTTGTTTTTTTTTATTTTATGTAGAGTATGTCCATATGGTAGGTACCAAGCTGTGGGAGATCAAAAGTTAATTTTCCATTTAGTGTATAAATAGCAAGAGTTAAACAAAATTGGATGAATAGCTGGGTTAAGCATAATGGCATATGTTCAAATCCGTTATCCCACTCCTGAAAGTTCATTCTCTTCTTGTGATCAGAGGACAGTAGAATGAATCAACAAAATGTTCTAAGTATGGGTAATTAATCAATTTGCTAAATGTTTAAAGTATATCACAGTTGCTGATTTTACAGCAGTTAGTGGGATTGTACTGTGATCTTACTCTTATTTACAACTCATTTAATATTTAAAATTTTTGTTTCTTTGTTTTCAACAAACAAACAAGGACAGTCTTGAGAACATCCCAGCATTTAGATAGGGTTTCTGTACATCTTCAGGGTCCCTAGGTATATGATGTAAACTGAGCTGGAAGTAGTACTGGGAAATCCAATCCTCGCTCCTCATTTCAGTGGGGTATGTCTTGTTAATAACAAAATCAACCTTAACACCTCAGATTTCCTTGTTCATTACAAACTTTTTAGTTTAGTGTCTCCTGCTTAAATTGTCACAGCTATCAGCATGAGTAGTGTCTTGGAAGGCTTGCCAAGTGACAGGCATCTTGCAATTCTAGGGAGCATTCTAGGAAAATCTGTGTGACCTTGGCTTGTTTCCATGGTGCAACTGCCTTGGAGCATGTGGTTGATGCCACTGGAGTGGAGGCACATAACACTACTCTACTCAGGCTGTGCATAGGTTCATTGAGCAGTCCACCTGCTTGGTTTTGGGGTTTGAAGATCCATAGTGCTGCTGCTTATTCTGTCACTTAAGGCTTGCCCAGGCCTACAGGTACTCTTGTTTTTCCTGTTCTATGCCTGTAAATTGTTTTTACTGTTGTTAACCCATTGCTATGCTTACTATATTGACCAACATAAGGATCCTCCTGTCTGTATTCTTCAGCGTTTTGACTTTTTTCTTTTCAGAAGGAAGGTGGTAATAGTTTTGTCAGCTGCTGGTCTTTGCTGTGTTTTGGGGCTAGAGGGAGCTGAGGTGTAGCATGGTAGTAGCACCATACTGGGACTCTGAGAAGGTGTGTGCTGAAGTAATGCTGCTCTTCAAGTTGTTTTCAAATAATGTGCCTTCTGCCTGGAACGAGACAGGAGAGCAGTGCGTGTGCTTATGAGTGAGCCCACTGTATCACAGGATGCACTAAAAGCCTACAAGAAAGAGCAGCATTCTTGGAGATAAGAAAAATCTTGCCCTGGCACTGGAGCAGAACAGGCAGAGAAGCAGCTAGATCAGATAACTGTCTTAAAACAGATTGCTTTTTCTCTAATACCATGCTCTTTCTTTAGGCTTGTCATTCATGCTCAAAGTTTTCATCAAAACCATGTCAATCACTGTGTTTCACTTCTAAAATCAAGGATTAGTGATTTCCCACCCCTCCCCTTACAGAATGTAGCAACTCTTTGCAGTTTACTGCTCCCTTTAGTTGCTGGAAACAATTTCTGTCTTTAAGTATAGGAAGAATGTATTCCAAAAGAATTTGTTCAGCTGAAAACAAATAAATCAGTGGTCTTAATGCATAGTGATCTGAGTATATGTTGATTAGCCATTTTTAACCCATGACTAAATGACGAACCTCTACCATGTATATAAACTTTGATATGCATACACTTGCCCAACAGTGATAAAATAGAATGATGGGATTCATGCCAATCCATGAAATTCTTACTTGTGCTTTTTGTGTCATATGGTCTACTATATGCATTGCAATGAATGATGTTTATTACAGAAATAAAATGATGGTTGAAAATATCACTACTTAGGATCCTAGGGAAAAATATAGGGACAGTACTTGCATATATGTAGAGGATTGGGATCAAATGAAAATATCTGCTTCTATGTGATGATAGGTTTTCTCTAACTTTTTGGAAAGGTGCTTGTGTCACTCTGTAAATGAGGTCTCTCAAACTAGTGTTTAGATTATGCATTCAGTCCTTTGTTATGTTCAGTGATTCTTCTGTGACTGTAAGTTAAGTCAGAGAGTTGTTTTTAATTTTAATTATGAATGAGTCATTTAGGATGTTATTCACCAAGGTCTTGCCAAATATTGGAGCCTTGACTTGAATAATGAAGATACTTTTCTTTTTCAAGCTCTTCATATTTGTTAGACTTGATTGTGTAGTGGATTCTTTTTACAGATCTGCACTTTAAGGTACTACTTTCCATTGCTGTGTAAAATCCTTGAGATGGCAATAGAGGAAACTTTACCTGAGCTAACTTTAAAACATCAAGGTCTGTTTTCTTAGTTTTGTGTTTAGAGTTTATCTTTCCTTCACCACTGTTAACTCCTTTTCTTTTTGCTTTTACAGAGCTGTTCTTTTTTTGTGTTGCTTTCCCAAGTATTAGTGAGCAGGAGCACAGTGATGGACCATATAGTGCACATCCACTTTTTTTGTTTGGCTCTACCACAGCCTTTGATTGTGATTGTGCTCCCTTGCTTATGGGGCCACGTCAACTGAAAATGAATATAGTGCTGACTCTGTATGTGAAAAGTGTTGTTATGTAAGTGGTGTACTGCAAATGTGCCATTCTCCTGTATCATTTTTCTTGCTTGGATCTTTATAGAGTTCTGGGGTGTGAGTTCTATCAGAGTCTACCTCTGGTTGCCCTCTTCTCACAGAGGTTTATCAGTTTAGACAAATGAGCTGTAGGTCTTCTCCATGAGGAGGGGAATGAGCTGTAGCTCTTCTTCATGAATCCTGAGAATCGTAAAATATCCTGAGTAGGAGGGGATCCACAAGGCCCATCAAGTTCAGCTCCTGGCTCTGCACAGGATAGCCCCACAGCTCAGCCTTGAGATGGAAGTCATGCCCAATTCTGAATTTAGAAGCTGAGAATGGTCTCTCTGTGTGTCTTTGGTTGTCTTGCTCATGAGCAACCCTGGGGAAAAAAGGCCCTTCAATACAAGGCCGAGATTGGTCTGTAGATTACAAATTGAGTACTCTTGAACTACATCAGATTCAGATAAGAAAGTAACAGTGTAAACTACTGAGTGAGCTTATATACACTGACTTTTTGATCTATGCTGTAAAGTTACTTGAGATTAAAGTATTTCTTTAGTTTGCCTGTGTGATCTCATCTTTGGCTTTATACTCTTTATACTCTATTTAATACTGTTACTATGCTAAGTAGAATTACAAAGAAATTACACAAAATATGTGTGAGAAACCTGGGAGCAATGTTCTCCTAAAATTAATGTCATGTTTGAACCACTAAACTACTGGATTTTAAGTTTTGTATTAAAAGTTTCTAAATTGTTATTATAAAGTGTAATAATCTCAATAGTTTTTCTCTGATGACAGTGTGTAATAAGATCTTGTTATAAACTAAGGCCGAGCAGGTTGTCTAGGGGAGCTGTGGACGTATCGTCCCTGAAGGTGTTCAAGGCCAGGTTGGATTCAGCTCTGAGCAACCTGGTCTAGTTGAAGGTGCTGCTGCCCATGGCAGGAGGGTTGGAACTAGATGGTCTTTAACGTCCTCTTCCAACCTTAACCATTCAAGGATGATTCTATGAAGGTGAAAATATCAGCAATATCAACTGACAAGTTCTAATGACTTTGAGAATGATGCCTTCCTTTTTGCATCTGTTCATGCCTTTAGTTCATGGTGGCTGAAGACAAAAGAGTTTAGGACTGAGCAGTTGTTGGGGAGGATGAAGCAAGAAGGCCCTGCAGAGAAGATTTATTAGTAAAAGACTCTAAGAGTATAAAACTTGCGAGAGATATAGAATTGAAAGCAAGATTTGAACTATAGGATTGTTAAGCAGGAAGACAGTGATTAAATCAGCTGTACATTCCACTGTCTGAACAAAAGGGGATTGGACCTTTTCAGGTATCAATGAAAAGGTGGTTTTTCAGGTTCTTAGTATCTAGATTTGTATGGTAATGTAGTAGTTCTCATAGGCTGTATGTAAATTCTATAGGTTTTGTATCCTGGGATGATTGGTTGGTGCTATTTAGAATATTTATGATACAAAGGGTTAAAATGGGATGTTACAGGTAATTCACTCTCTCTTGCGCTCTTGCTCTTGCTCTCCTGGATCCCTGTCCCTTTAGACCTTTGGACTTTTCCCCAGTTAGGCTGCCTTCCCACTACCAATAAACCACATGTCCCAAAGAGTATCCTGGTCTTCAGATCATCTCTCTCATCGGACACTAACAGCGTGATCCCAATAAGCAGTGAACTGTAAGTAAATCTGAGAGCAGGGAGTTTCTGAAATCAGTCTTTCTAATTATCAGATGCATTAGAATTATGTAAGCTGTCATGCAGAACTCTTTGGAAGACAACGTGTAAGGAAGATGGTTGGCAGGAAAATTGAATAAATTTTTGCTTTACTTACATAAAAGCCTATATACTAAAATATTCTTAACCTGAAAGATGAGAGGTCCACAAGCAGGTAAAAGTGGATGTGCTCCATGTATATTGCTGTTTGAATTTACTTTACTTTCTTGATATGTGATCACAGAGTCACAGGGTGATTGAGGATGGAAAGGACCTCTGCAGGTCATGGGTCCAGCTCCTGTCTACTCAGGCATAGACACCTAAACCACATTGCCCAGAACCATGTCCAGGCAGCTTTTGAGTATCTCCAAGCATGGAGACTCTACAATCTCTCTGTACAGCTTCTGCCAGTGCTCAGTCACCTTCTCAGTGGAAAAATCTTTTCTGATTTTTCAGTTTGTGCCCATTGCCTCTGGTCCTGGCACTGGGCACCACTAAGAAGAGCCTGGCTTCGTCCCCTTTGCACCCCCTTCAAGTATTTATGTACATTGATAAGCTTCCCCTGAGCCTTCTCTAGACTCAACCATCCCAGATCTCTCACCCTTCTCTCATCAGCCCTGTAATCATCTTCCTGACCCTTTTCTGGACTCTGCAGCGTGTTCATTCATCTTGAGGCCTCACCACTGCTGGTGAAAGGGGCAGCACTCCTGCCGATGCAGCCCAGGATAACCAGTAACCTTTGCTGCAAGGGCACACTGCTGGCTGATGTTGATCTTCATGTCCAACAGGTTCTTCGCAAAGCTGCTTTCCAGCTGCTCGTTCTGGAGTTGTGCCTGATCTGAGCGGTGCCTGGGGTTGTTCTTCTCCGGATGCAGGTCTTTGCACTTGCCCTAGTTGAACTTTTTGCCTGTCAACCTATTTCTCCAGCCTGAGATCTCTCTGGCACAGCTGTCTGATGTATCTGTCACTCCTTCCTGTTTTTGTGTCATCTGCAGGCTTGTTTAGTGTCCATTGTGCCCCAGATTATTAATGAAGATACTGAATATGATGGGGCCTGGTGTTGATCTCTGATGTACACTGTGAGATACTGACCTCCAGCTGGGTTTCATGGCCTTGATCACCACCTTCTGGGCCTGGCCATCTATCCAGTTTTCAGTCCACATCACAATCTTGTCAGCCAGTCCATCCTTCATCAGGTTCTCTGTGGGGATTGTGTGAGGGCCGATGTCAATAGACAGTACTCATTTGCTCTCCAATCCCAGTGAAGCCAGTCGTTTCATTGTAGAAGGCTCCTGGGGTGCTCAGGCATGACACTCTCTTTGTGATTCTGGGCTCATCCTTCCTCAGGACACCTTCAGATTTGTTCCATCACCTTCCCAGGGGTTCAGAGATTATCAGAGCCTTGAAATTTCATGAGTGGACAGTTAACTTTGTCATCTTATTGTGGGTAGTGGATAAACTGATCAAGTACATCCAAAAACAGAATTACTACAAAAGTGTAACTTTTGGAATTAAATGACATAAATCTCCTTTTGATTGTCTGGCATGTAATTGAGTCTTTGATAAAGAAAAATCCCCTCTTTTGTTTGGAAACCTCTGGTGTCAAGGTTATAAACTCAGTAGAAACATGGTGATGAAATGCTGTTGTGTGTTTGTTACATGTTCGGCTAATGTGTCTTTGGAGCACAATGGGTGCTACTAAGCAAAGGCATGTAATAGTTCCTGTGCTTGTGCACAGGGTCTGCTCTACTTTGAGCAGGGTTACAGTTACATGTTTCCTCTGATGCAGGAGTTTGTATGTAATTTGCAAGTATGTACACATGTTTATTTTTAAAAAGATGCATAAAATATAGCTTAAAAGGGGATAAGATTATCTTTTACACACTCATGTCGCCATGTATATTTGCCCTTCTCTAAAAGGGGAAAATCACTATATTAGTCTTTTTCAGTCTTTGTCTTCTTCTAAAGGAAGAAACTAAGTCTCTGTTACCTTTGCATCAGGTGAAGCTATGCTAGGAAGGTTGTCATGCCCTTTTATTATAATTTGTGCTGTGTCTGTACTTCAGTCACGTGCTAGTTGTACGGCCGTAATGCTGTAAACTGCTTACACATTCTTTCCAGGCATCTGTACTCTGCCCACATCACACACACCTTTGGAGTTGTAGCTATTAGTTTTCATGTCCTTTAAGGTTAGTAAAAACTTTAAAAAATGTCTTGCTATGCTAATAAAACATCTACAGCACTTGGATCATTTTTAAAAAGTTATTTTTAATAGTGTAGAAAATGAGAACTATTTCTTGTATCCTCTTCTGACAGATACAGCATGTGTCACTTGGATTCTGTGTTCATATTTCTTATACAGCCAGCCTTGGGTGAACATGATGGAAGGACAGGCAGCAATCTAGGATGACAGGAATTCAGGAAGACAGTGAAAACTAAAGGGTTGGGTTTCTGACAGGCATCTTCTGAATCTTGCTGAAGTAATGTAAGATGTTACCGCCTCTGAAAGAGATGGTAACCAACTCTTGCCAACTGTTACTCTGCTCTAAGTAGATGCTACCATTTCCCTAGCAAGGTAGCAGAACACTAGTCATAGAATCACAGAACAGCTTGGAGGGGACTTCAGAAGATGATCTGGTCCAACCTTTCCTGGGAAAGGGAACCTAGATGAAACTATGTCTTGCCCTTGTCCAACTGTATCTTGAAAACCTCCAGCAATGGGGGCTGTACCATGTCCCTTGGTGAGATTGTTCCAATGATCAATTGTTCTCAAACAAGCTCTAGCTGCAGTGACTTTAGAGTATGCACCTTCAGTGGTGACTAAAGGAAGGTGTTATACTGGAGTGGGAGAGGGAGACAGAGCAAAAGTTCCCTTGTGCTGCTCTCCTCTACAGGAGGCTGGGTCAGACAGCTGTGGGTAGTGTTATCTGAAACTAATGACACACAGGTGCTGGGAGGGCTAGTGTCAGTGCCCTCAGAACTCTTCTAAAGTTTTCTCACTTTAGGCAACAAAACCACAGCCCATGAGTTACAGTAGTTTAAAAAAAAAAAATTTCCACTCTTCTGTGGTTTAATTTTATGTGCAGTTTCTTTATATTTATTAGCAATATAGTATGTAAGGAAATAGACTCACTGTTGAACATCACCTTGGTTTTGCAACCAAGAGAGTTTATTATACTTGCTTCCAGAGAGGTACTTTTTTTCCTTAAGGAGAATCATAGAATAATTTGGGTTGGAAGGGACATTTAAAGGTCCTCTAGTTCAAACCCCCTGCAATGAGCAGGGATATCTGTAATTGAATCATCCATTATGACATTGAATGGTTCCAGGGATAGGGCATCTACTGTTTCTGTGGGCAGTCTGTGCCAGTGTTTCACTGCGTTCATCATAAAAAAATTTCCTTTAATCTGATATTAAGGTACAAAGGTTTCTATTATTTTTGTATTAGTGAAAGAATAACAGGTTGCTGAAAACTTGTATTTGCTCATTTTGCCAACATATTTTAAACTGTAGAAGGTTTTGTCAGGAATTTTGGGCATCTTTGTTTAAATGAGTTGCTGAAAGTGTAGTATTGTTTCTTCAGAGTAAAACTGGTGTATACCTTCACTTGGGATTGTTTTGCAATCTGGTATTTCAAAGTGGCAGCCATTGTCCTTGCCCCTGTGGTATATAATCTGAGTTTCTTGCTGCTTTTTGTAAAACAGTCAGTTGCTCATTACTGATTCTCTTTAAATAAGATTAAAGTCTTGCATTTGGGTTTTTTTAAAAGGTAATAGGGGTAACTTAGTGGTAGATAGTGGTAATCCTCTTTTTGGAAAAATACAGGAAATTATCTGACTATTTTGTTTGAGTGTGTGTGTGTGTGTATACAAGCACGTATGTGTTCTGAGTATCTTGTTTGACTGTGTGTGTATACATATAAAAATTAACAGTATAGACTTGGTTTAGGAAGATCTTGGAATAACTGTGTCAAATGAGATCAAATTTACTTTCGTGTTTTAAAGTTAACAGATTGTTTCAGTTGTGCAGTTAATAGCAGGTTTTCAAGAACTATGCCAACTATAATGTTGGGAGACTCAAACATATATGAAAATCACTGTTGACTTTTTGCTTTTAGGCACTGGAATATTTGATATTTGCTGACATAGTAACAGTTTTAAATTCTCTTTCTTTTGTGTAGGTATGTAAATATATGCATATATATACGCACATATATATTAAGGCAAATATTAAGGATGCTTTATTTCTCGTTTGTCTTTCTGACTTTTTTTTTAACTCTGTGATACCATAGTACAATTGTTTTGAAGCAAGACCCCTTACCAACTGCATAGTGGGTGCTGTAGGTGGAATAGTGACATTTTCAGTAGTTTGCTTAGTGAGCTGTATTTAAACGTACCAAAAAATGAAACTCCTCTATTGCAAATCGTTTGATATGGACAGGATCGCTGTTGAAAGAAATTGGCAAAACTGATAGGTGGGTTAATTCCTTAATCTCTTGATAAGCTATCACTTTAGCAAAAGCTGATTTATTACTACCTCAAGATGTCCAGCTTGGCTTTATCATCAGTTCTATTTATCTAATAAATTATGGAAGGATGAAGTTGAAATCTTTGTGAGTTCCCAGCACTTCTTTCTGGGAATTAACATAAGTGATTTTTCAGTATAGGAAAGCAGAACATAAGCATGTATTTAAAACTGAGCATATGTTGGAATACTTTCCCTCTCTAGGTCTTGGTTATTTGCTTATTTCAATTTCTTCTTTTTTCTTTTTTTTCCCTTTTGAATGTTGTTAATCTACTGAATTATCACAAGAACTGACGTTTTCCTTTCCAAATGGGTACTGTTCAAAACAAGGTGCAGAGAAGTAAAAAAAAAAGGCTAGCTGAGACCCCCACAAGGCGAGAACTCCTAACATGCTTGCTTTAGTCTTCTCTCTTGACCATATGGTAGTATGGAAAATGTGTTTAATGTCTGGTAATTAAGGAAGTCAAATGGAAAAAAAAAAAAATCTAAAGGTACTTGTTACTTACTTGGTGTTTGCTAAACAAAGCAGCAAAGCTGTCATTCATCATTTTAAGATTAATTGCAAGTTGGTGCAGTAATAGTTTTGTTTCTACACAAAGCATTAAATCACTGGCATAATTAAAACAGGGCTGAATTTGGACAACAGATTTATATTAGTACCTTATTAAAATTAATTTTAATTAATCATAAGAATTCAATACATGTTGAGTCTATTATCTACTTTTTTCTATCTAAAAAATTGCTATCATATAATTCATACCATAAATTTTAGTCTGATCAGGAATAACCTTTGATTCTTAAGGAAAATTTGTGTTTCTGCTGTGCTTCTAATGCTCGGTAACTTTAGAGAAGAAAACATTGGGAAAGATGCCAGTTCTGTAGAAAAATTACTTCTATTTTGTAGCAAGGAAAGTGAGAAACAAAATGTCACAAGGCAGTTGGAGAAGTTTTGTTATAAGAGAAATAAAGCTCAACACAAAGTAAGCCTGGAGCACTGACCGTGTACTACCATATCTGGCTTGTAGCTGTCAAACTGTTGTAAACTGTGTTCATGTTGTTTGAGAACAGATCTGTTTATAATAAGCATGGAATCAACAAATTGACATAAAAATTTGAATCAGGAAAAGAAAATCATTTTACCCAATTTCTACTCTCCCCATTTAACGTTTTTGCCATGTCTTGACTGTACCACATGGAATATTCCAGTTGCAAGGATGTAGTCAATAGCTTTTTGCAGTACTAATGTGAAAACCAGTACTTGGGAATCTTAGTCCCTTTTTTTCTTTAAGGACCACTACACCAGGAGAGACTAAACTTCTGGCTTCTGAAGTCTATGATATCCTTCAGTCTTCGAACATGTCAGACATGGACAATGTGAATGAGATGAATTATCGTCGGCGGAAAGCACAGTTTTTCCTCGGCAGCACAAATAAGCGTGCCAAGACAGTGGTTTTGCATATAGATGGCCTTGATGATTCGGTAAGGAAACCTTCAGAGTTTGTGTAAATAAAGCATGCTGTACTGAGATTTATTTTAACCCCAGAAACCCAGTCAGGCTCCTTGTGTGACATCATCAGTTGGCAGCAATTTCTGTGAATTGTATTTTGAAGCATGAGGTATATATGAAATCTTGCATGAGTTGAGCTTACTCAGAACAACTAAAGAAAATGTTTTAAGGCAATTTTCTTGATGGTTTTTCAAGAAAGAGTAGAATAAACAAGGCGCCTTCAGCATTTTTCACTTAAGGATCTCTTGTGGTTGTATAAGTATGTTTATTTTAAAAAAGTTTCCTTTTAGTTATGTGAGATTTCAGACACTAGGGTTTTTTTATTTTTATTCTTAATTTAGAAAGGCGGTATTTTCTTTGAGTTGGTTTTGCTGCATCTTTTCATTGTCTGTGAGATCTTTTCTACTGTAGTGACCAGAATGGCATTTGAATTAATGAGGTCTCACTGAGTCTTTATGTAATGTCAGAATAACTTCTACAGATTTATCTACCATACCCCTGTAGATAACACCCCAGGGCCATGTTTGCCTTTTTACGGCTGCCAAACAGCATGTAGGCTGTTTAAGCACGTTATCCACAAGTGCCCTCCGGACTCTGTATCTTTCAGTTTTGTACCCATTTTAAATGATCAAACCTGATCCTTTGCTTTGTTGCTTTACATTCTGCCAAGTAAGCATGTCCAAGGGCCCAGTTTACCAACAGCATACCCACTGTTCTGTTTTCATAAGACCATAGTTAATTCCTTTAGAAATAACATGCTGCTCTAGCTCACTTTATACAAATATTTTTTACAGTTTTGGCCTTCCAGCACTTGCTTTAACTAGAAAGGCAGTGCTTTGTCAACACCATTGGCTTTTCTACTCTGTGAATTTTTTTTAAATTCAATCCCATAGGTTGTTGTTTTTAAGCTTGTAGTTGATTTGTTTGTTCACAGGTATCTCCAAGCAAGAAATTTCATCCACTTCTACTTCGTGAGTTTAGGTATTTTGCCTATAGTCCAGTTTTATCTTAAAAGCATGTCTTTGTTTTCTTCATCAAATGGAACATAGCAATATTTGTGGAGTTTTCTCTCTGCAATGCTGAGGTAAAGGTATTGTGAAAAAGCATAGAATATTTAGATATTCATCTCTAGAGAGCAAAACTGCAGGTAGATCATACCAGCATATTTTCCTAGCTTATTGTTAAAGGAAAATCTGGCTGTGCAGAGGCTGAGATAGCTGGTATACGTAGCTCTGTATTTCATCAGATGATTAAAGAAATGTTAAGAGGTGCTCACCAGAAGTGAAACATTCCTGTAATGCTGTTTTAAATGTTACGGTAAGTTGGGACTGGAGGGTGATTAAGCTTGTGAGCAGCAAAAGCCATTTAGTTTTATTCAATAGTTTATTCCTGACTAAAGTAGCAGAGAATATTAGGTTGCATGTACATGTTTGAAAAGGCATAGTGAGTAAACAGAGAGCTTTAGACATTGTGTTCTCAATCAGTGACATTTGTAAATGGAAGCTGCTGTTAGGAATGGTTGCAGAGCCTACAAATGCTTGTGGATTTCGAAACCTCAAATAGTAGATATTGATTGTTTTAGGAAGAGAGGGGAAAGGTTGTTTGTTGTTTAATGTGGTGTCAGGTGTTTTAATTTTAAGATCTAATAATCAAATTTGATTATAAAAACCAAGGCAGTGATTCAGGAGTTTGTGGCATGCCACTCAGTCAGTTTTCTAGTCTGTACATTTTAGTAGTATTTGTGAGGAGCATGGTAATCAGAGTTTGGTGTGTAAGGAAATAACCTGAATTTTGCCTATGTCCATGCTTCAGGAGTAGCATGCAGAAATATGTTTAGTTGTGTATTGCTAGGGTTTTTGGCTACCTGCCAGTCAAATGCTGCAAAGTATGTCTGTGCAGCAAAGCTGGTGGCTGCCAGGCTGCCAGCTTTTTAAGGAGTTCATGTGAACCTCAATAAGTTTTGTCCTTTTAGAAATGATTCACCAGTTATCTGACCATTGAAAGCCTCATTTCAAATTAAACTGAGGCGCCTGTGATTTACCTGGGATCATAAGAGTAAAAAAGCTGAATTCTGTCACAGAATTGCTACACACCCATGTATGAATTAATTTTTTTAGACTAAGAAGCTATGAAAATGTTGCTTCCTGTGTCCAGAAGTAGGTTTCAACTTTTACTTGTGTAAGGCGGCCTATCATCTTTGCATCAAATATTTCCTTTATATAGTAAAGGTAGCCTATCTGACAAAGTTATTTTTTTGAAAAAGTGAGAATGTAAGCTATTTCAATACATAAGCTTACATAAATGAATTGTTTCAATATATATGATAAACCTCGTAAAAAACCCCCCAAGGTGCTTCAGTTCTTTCTTCCAGAGATTAAGAGAAATTAATTTGCTTGTTGTGCATACAGTGAATACTGACTAGTGATTATTTGGTAACTAATGCAAATACACTTTGAAATAACTAATAATAAATACTTTGCAGGAAAAAAAAAAGTTAAATATATCATTATTTTAAACCTGTGTAAAGGGTGTCAGTTTTTTTCTGATACAGTCCATCTTTTTTATCACCTTTGTGCTAGCAGTCTCTCCAAGTAGACTTTAATTATCGTGTGCAAGTATTAAACAGGGAAAAAATAGAACATTTTGAGGTAGTGTAGCAGATGCAACTAGTACAGGTCAATGTAATGTTACAGCACAGTAGGTGATGTCACTTGCTTTAAACATAACACTCTGTGGGTTATCAACCAAATATTTTCCCTTTAAAATAAGAATTAAACGTATACTGTGCCATGATGTCTGTGAACTGCCACAGATGAAGCAGCAGAAAGATACAACAGCTGCTTTGATGCATTCAGTCAGTATGGAGCCAAGGTGTCTGATAAATAGCAACTTAAACACTAGCTGCTCATCAATGAGCACTTCAGTCAGTCAGAACTTAACCAGAGGGGACTGTTTAGCTGATCACACGGAGAAAAACATTCTTTGCTTTTCAGCACTTTTCTCTAATTATTTACAGTTGATTCCATCCTTCTTTGACTTCTAAAGTGTAAGCAAATTTTTCTTTTGTGGCAAGAGAGTCTAATATTTGTGCATTAAAATCTAAGTCTTAGTTTTTCTGTTACTCAACTACACTTTTGTAACCATGTGCTTTGAGACATACAGGAACACTTTAACAATTAATTGTGAGCATTTTCACATGGTATTTTTTAGTTGTGGGACTTTTGTTTGTTTTTCAGTCTCGAAGGAATCTTTGTGAAGAAGCCTTGTTGAAAATTAAAGGTGTTATTAGTTTTACCTTTCAAATGGCTGTTCAAAGGTGTGTGGTCCGAATTCGCTCAGATTTAAAAGCAGAGGTAAGTGCTTTGTAACCCTCCAGATCCTCACGTTATTGCATTCTGTTGTGCTGAGCTCTTGCTTTTTTTCTGTGTATTTGTAGGCGCTGGCAACGGCAATAGCATCAACCAAAGTTATGAAGGCACAGCAAGTTGTGAAAAGTGAAAGTGGTGAGGAGGTAGGATCTGTATCTTTCTAAATACCAATTGTTACAGCTCAGCTGTATCTTAAATATCAGCACCTCTGTGCCCATAACATCTGATAGTAGACAAAATTTTTTAAGAGTGAGTGCTACACATCCTGTACAAGGGGAATCAAGGATATCCTCTGTCAGGATATGAATCCGTAGAACAGTTATACAGAAATTATTGTTTAGAAGAAGGACAAAAGTACTGTAACTGATAACCTCCATAATGAAATGAAAAAGATCACAATGAATGTGGTGGGTTTTCTTGGTTGGAGTTGCGGCCGTGCTTTTGTTTCACAGCTACTCTAAAAGGTAGTCTGTATTTACTTGATCCTTTTTCTTCCCTATTAAGCCAAAGCTTTTCTTGTGTATCTTCTAAGCATAGTAGGTTCCATTTATGTTCTTGCTCTATAAGGCAATAGGGAGGAGTCTCACAATGTGCATGCTTGTCACCCTGAACATGTATATAACTTTTATTCATTCCTTTAAGTTACAACACTTGACATAGTTTTAATCTGTTGCATTTTACCAGATGCTAGTTCCGTTCCAAGATACTCCGGTGGAAGTAGAGCAGAACACGGATCTACCTGAGTATTTGCCAGAAGATGAGAGCCCTACCAAGGAGCAGGACAAAGCAGTGTCTCGTGTTGGGTCACACCCAGAAGGTGCAGCAAGCTGGCTCAGCACAGCAGCAAACTTTCTATCAAGATCTTTCTACTGGTGACTTGTATTTGGTGTTGAAAGACTGTGTGAATGAACCAACAAGGGGGCCAGTTTTCCATTGGTGTGGTGAACTGCCAAGTGCAATTTGCAATAAATCATCACGGAAGTTTTAGATTAAGCAAATGTATGCTGCATTTTACATTTTATTGGACATTTAGCCTGATAGGACAGGGGTCAAAGGACAGAGGCCTCCAATCAAATTGTTCCTTCATTAGTTTTTCATGTATGTTTTATTGCTTCACTTTTTAAAAATGGGTCCACTGTTATATACCAAATGTTTCTGCTATACCTATAGAGCTTTAAGTTGAGTTTGACTTCACGTGAAACACATGGTAGAGAGAATCCATTCAACTTGTCTCAGGGCCTCTGTGAAAGAAAATTCTTAATAGCTCCAGTTGTACATTGAATAAAATGCCCTTTTCATTTCTACATCCCTTTGGACTAACATTGTTTTGTTCAATTTTCTAGATTTTGACTCCAGAGAAAAATACAGTCTGCCTCTTTTTTTTGCCTTTGTTTTTGCCAGCCGTGTTCACAGCCTGAGCACGAGGATCCCCTTTTGCTGTTTAAACTAGAATCACTACAGACTTGAAATGTGTAACCCTTTTACGTACATTGATTTTTTCCCAGCCTGCCCTTAACCATTGGAGTGCTTAAGATGAGAAAAAAGGGACTGAAAAAACACAAATATGTGTACATACATTGTACAGTAAATAAACTAGAACATATTTGTAATGATGGGTGTGACTGACTGATATAAATATATATATACATATATATAACTAATAAATACCACTGACTGCTGTTTAGGCTAGCTGGGAAGACTAGCAGAAAAAGCTGTGGTCTAATGTAGTGATGACCCATTGCAGCTCTGCCTGCAGAGAATAGAGGAATGTAGACTATATTTGATTAAGAAATGGTGTTTACTGTTAGGAAATATTTAATGGTAACTAAAACTTTAAACTTGAACTATGAAGCAGGACAGAATGCCTCTTTTGCCACAGTGCCACACTCGTAAATTTTGCCTCTTTTTTTTGTTTGTTTCTCCCTAACAATCCTGGTATGCAATTACTGTTTCCTCCTAATGTCTTTCATGAGACTCCCGTGGAAATACATCAGCTTGGCTTAAAAACAATGCAAACAATTGGCTTTGCCCTGTAACTTATAGACAGTATAAGTTTAAATATGTCTTAGTAATTCTTGTCAGCAGAAGTGATAATAAAAGCAAAACTTCTGTAGGAAGAGAATAACATATATCTGAGCTGTTAGTGAACACTGTGTGCGTGAGAGGATTCAATACACAGTGCTTGAAAGCTGCAGTGCCCCTGCTTTGTTGCACCGGAGAAATACAGCTGAGAACTTTGAAACGTGTTATAAACGTCATTATACAGTGCTTTTTTTGTGGTAATGTATTTGCTATAATATGAATCATATTTACCACTTGAAATGCAGAAAAGGAATTTAATGCATCAAAGTTATTCTCCTGTGCCTATGCACAAGGAACAAATAGAAAAAAAACCACAGGCTGTCATAGTGCTACAGAAATGCTGATATGATAATGTAAAATAATAATAATAATAATAATGCAGGTCAGAGTTCACCCACCCAGTTAATTGCCATTCTACAAAAAAAGAAAATCTTGTTGGCAGACTAGATGTCTCATGTTTTTTAATATATCTAGTTTATTTTTGATTCAGGTTTACACGCACAGATTGAAAATACAGGCTTTTCAGGGCATGTATTGCTTTAAATATGTAACGCTATTCATATTGCTGTCTAGAATGTTACAGTATCAAATGTGTTTGAAAAGTCCTCTGTTCTATAGCCATGAATGCAGAGTTTTGTTTTTCTGCATTAACATCTGTTTGCATTTGCATTACTGCACATCTATTTACTAAAAGACTACACCCTTTGGATATTAATGGTTCAATACCAGTAGGTATTACAGTTCGTTTGTGCATTCGGTCTGTAGGTGTGCTTTTATGACAGTATTGCAGCTCTTGTAGAACAGTTTAAGGCATCTGTAAAAGTTTTTGAAATACATTGTAAAATAATAAAGGATAATATAACTAAACAAAGCGTGACTGCTGCCGTTTTATATGTCTAAAGAAATTCTTAAATGTTCTGGCATTCTTTTAAGATACTTATAGTTTTAGAAGTGTATTAATCTTTAATTTGGCAGAGCAGTGCAGATGTCCAGTCATAGTGAGTGCTTTGCTGTATGCCCCAGCAGGGCTTTTGTATATGTATAGAACATGCTTACATTTCAAAGAAAGGTTTTTGTAAAAAGTGGGTAAGCAGATGATTCTTGAGGATATTATCTCAAATTCATTCTTAGGGTTTTTTTTTTTTTTTTTTTTTTTTTTTTTTTTTTTTTTTTTTACATTAGCCTTTTCTTAATTAACTGTTGCTATGTAGGTCATATTTCATTAGGGAAATTAAGAAAAATCAACACTTCTGGAGAAATTTCATTGATAAAACGGGGGGCGGGGGCGGTGGGGAAGTCATAGAACAGGCTCATTAATTTTATGCTTCTACTTTTTCAGAGGTCAGATGAAGAATAAAAAAACCCTTTTGCTCTGACCTGAGGATATGACAAAAAAAATTACTGCAGAATTAGAGGCTTCTAAAAAGAAGGTGAACTGGGAGCCGTGGCACTGGTATTGCTTTGCAAAGTACTCAGTTGCCAAGGAAGTCACTGCTTACATCACGGTGGAAGCTCCTGAATTGTCCTAGGGTAATCGGTGTGTACGGCATAATGGAATAATCACTACCATGTTTCCTCATAAGAAGAGTAAGTGCTGATGGGATAGGTAGAGGCAAAATTGAGGCTCATAGCTGTGCCTCTGTGAGCAGCTGTCAAAGCACTGTAAGCATTCTGCTGTACAGTGAAATACATTATACTCTGGCTTTCCCACTCCAAATCACCTATGGCTTATTCTCTACAAAAATAGCTGATGTGGCTGAGTTTTGCCACAGGCTGTGTAAGCTGGTGAGGGGGGTACTGTGTGGGGCTAATTTGGAGGAAAACACTGACTACCTAGGCAGATGCAAACTGGCAGGTGTGAAGTACTCCTGTAACTGCCTGCAAAGTAAAATGTGGGTGCGCCTTTTTTGCCCCTGACAACGTTTGAGCTGTCAACTAGCAGAGTTTAAAAACACACCTAATAAAAATTAGCAGCACCACTCTTTCCCATATTCCTTTGGCAGAAGGCTGGAACATATAGTCTTTCCTGTTTCTTTGTCTGTACCTAATTATTCTGAGTTCCTAAAATGTTAACAACTCCTGTCTGTTAAAATTAAGGGTTGAAAACAGATAAGAGATGAGAATAACGTCTCAGCCCTTCTCTGATGCTGATTGTAATTCTTCAGGAAAAGTTGAAAGCACATGATTTGGCAAAAGGGAGTGAGTGGAGGGGTCACTGGAGACTTCTTCAGTGAGGTACAGCATCTAATTAGCCCCAGGGGTGACTGCCTGTTGAGATTCCTGCTCTAAAGCTTAGTAAAAAGCTATTAGAAAAAGAAATTGTCCTATTTGTAGTTTACAGAGGGCAGGCAATGGTCTTTGTTTAGCCTGCATTGTAGGTTTTGGATAGGGTTTGAAAAAGCTGGTTTAAATTTGCCATACTTTGCATGTATATAGATAACAAATGGAGAGTAAGGTAAGAGGTCACACATGCCACATCAGAATTACATTCTTTTTAAGTTTCTTCAAGTTACTGTTCATTTATGTGCGTGTTGGTAGTGACTGCAAGAGTTAGAGCTTCCTCCATGGAATAAATTAAAATCCCTTAAAGCAGTTAAAGTCTCAAGATACAAACATCTCAGAGAAGATGCACACTGTTAACAGATTTTTGTGCCAGTTGTCATGGTGGAAGTTGTTTATTACGTTAGGATCTGAAGGCTGCTATCTGGATCCAGTTCCCTGCAGCTCTCTCTCTTCATGGCTACCAAGATACAGAACTTGGTAGCTAAATAATTTCTGCAGTGTTTAAGACTTGCCCAGTGGCTGCAGTTCAGGTTGATCAGCCGGTGCTGTGTGTGCTACTCTGACTATTGTTTCTAAGGCGCTGAATAAAATCACAAGCGAAACCAAACTTCTTATGTCAAAAGCACTTCTGTGCCAGGAGTGCATGGTGGTATGTCTGACTGGCATAACAAAGGTCTTTTAAGTAGCAATTCAGAAGTCTGAATACCCCAAACCCACCATATGACAGGAGTGGTGTTTTCATTTCCTATAGGCACCGAGTTAAGCTAGGGGTACTGTTTGAGGTAATACTTTGCTGTTTCAAAACTGTTCTCTTTGAGGTTCTTCAGGGTCATGACATGCTACCGTTGCAGGGAATTGCTGTGTCAGCTTCTCTGTGGGAACTGCCCCTCTGGATGTTTGCTGGTGAAAGGGGAGGGTGAGATCCCTCGTGAGCCCATGGCGAGCTAGCAGGGAGCAGCTGGCACACTGTTCGCACCTAAGATCCCACAGACACGTGCACATACATAACACAAGGTCTTTAGAAAAGGGTTTTTCTACTGGCCTGATTTTACAGACTGCACAACAGAATCTGTTTACCCAAATTGCTCAGGAATCCTGGGAAGTGCAAAATTTTGTGAGCTGTCTCTGATTCTTAGTTCATGCTTCACTTCATAAATTAACTGAAACGCTTTCCATTTTAAGAGGGACCTTTGCACTGTCAACTTCTCTGGGCTGGAGTAGGAAAGTGAAACCTGTCACAATCAACTTTCCTTATTGAGTTATATGTTTGCTGCATCAGGATGTTGAAAGGCATGGTCAAAAGCCAATTTTCATCTCAAAATAGTTCTTACTGATTAGTTGAAATTCTTGGTAGTAAAGAACTTTTGGTAACAAATACCCTTTCGAATTAAAAAGAAATCAGCTATCTTTGCATATGGTATATTTCAAAAGATTTGCACAACATGATCCATTTTAGCGATGCTGCCTGCATAAGGTGCCTAAGGCATCTGCTGCTTTCACTGGAGTTAAACACCACCCTGACTGTGGTACTTGTGCTCTTTCCAGCAATTAATGTTATTAGTGGGTTTTAATATTTAACATTTCTCTAAGGAGGTGTTGTCTCCTTTCTAGTCTCCCCATTTACACAGTATTGTACATCTTATATAAATGTGTTTCTTTTTAATTACTTGTCAAGAGCATTTTTTGGTTAAATTACTTGTCGAGAGCATTTTCCCTTCCTGCCCATGTATAGCACAGGTGGAAAGTGATAGCACATCAAGGTGTCCCTTTTGTGGTGTGACCTTTTGGCCATGCTTCCTTCACTGGGCAAGTATTTGTGATGTATTGTTTTGTATTTAACTTTAAAGGGTAGGTAGATGATCTAGCACAGACAGTCCTGGTTTTGGGAAGGCTGGGAGGGAGTGAAAGGAAGCTTGAAGGCAACTGACAGGCAAAGAGACTTCTTATCTGCAAAAGGCTGCTCCTCCTGGCCTGAGGAGCAGCACTAATTTAGCTTTACATGAGACTGTCTAAAGGTGAGGATTTAATTTACATTACCGCAAGGTTAATTTCTTTTTCTCAATAAAAACTTAAACTGCCATCATGGATTTTTGATTGTAAATCCCTGTATTATTCCTATCGAATATGAATAATAATTCAATATTGACGATGCCATCCAGGTTCACAATCTTGGTATAAAAGCTCTAGAAGCTTATACGTTGTCCTTGATTTCATGGCTTTACCTTCTCCTTTGCTACAACAAATATGTGCTGTAGTGTTTTAGCAAATAACCATTATTGTTTATACACTGTAATTCAGTGGGATGTAGTAATGGCATATTTTAAGGAGTCTATTTCTTTGCATATAAAATACCTGTAAAGCTTACTGAAGGTGAAGAGTGGCTACTACTTAGCTCTCAATTGTTGGCTACATTACTGAAACAATGAAGATATATCACCCACTATAATAGGGAAATAGCAGCCATTTAACATAGGTGAGCATTAACTCTGTCATTTAGGCTGCTGAAGCAATCTTATTGTTATAGTCAATGTAGCTGCTTTTGTTTCTCCATATGTGTAGATGTTCTGGTGTATAAAAGCATTGCTGTTTGTAACAGTAAATTACATGTGCTGGAAGGATACTCTTGCTGTTTAATTGAAGTTATATCCAAACCTTTCAGCAGGCTAAGCAAATATTAAATAAAGGACTGGTTTTTGAAACCTTTTTCACTGTTATAGCTTCAACAATGAAAGCTCTCTGCCATTCTGCAAAATTTTGTTCTAAAAAGAAAAAGTAAATAGTTCTTTTGTATATAAGCCTTCACTGTGAAAACAGCTTCTTGAAACATCATTTCACAGTGATTATTATCAAATAGGTGTGTGTTACCCTCTTCAAAGCTAGGAACCTGTACGTGAAAGCTGGCAATGGCTAGTTCTTCACCTGGGATGTCTCAGATGTCATGCCCTCTCTAATATTATGTTTGCAGTTCATATTTGTGTGACTGGCTAAAGTTAAGAATGTCATATTGTGCTGTTTCCCTTTTTCTTCAGCCTTCCACACACACCACCCCCAGTGCAATGAACCTCATGCAGGTAAAGCTAAATAGTCAGTTGCACTTCAATGAGTAAAGGGTCTATGATTTTATTATGAAAAGGAAATGGTAGTTATTAGGGTAAAGCACCAAAAATTGCTTTAAAAATGTTAAAAATTGTAATGTGTCTAAATTTAAAAAAAAACAGTTTTTTGAGGCAGTGTTCATAATATACACAGGGAAGCATGATGCAGACCTATCTGTAAAGTGGATGGATGTCTGGTTAACTACAGTGAGAGCTACACCTGACACTTATTTGTGAAGACATTGAACGTGTAAGAGTTTCCTGCATAATATAAATTAATTGAGTAGGAAGAAGAGAAGGAAAAAACCTAATGCCACAAAATGAAGTGAAACCTCGAATGTAGCCCAGCCCTTCCTGGTACATTTCTGTCCCTCATCCCAACACCACTAGGCTGCAGTGGGGTCTGTAAACAGAGATGTGGGGACAAACAGACCCTTTGCTCATGTGAGACTGGCACTAAGTGGAAAGAGTTGTCATTCCCATTAGCTCTGAGGTACTTCAATATTCCAGTAGTGGTAGCTCATAAAGACCCAAATTCTGAAAATGAGCTTTTGTCTTTAGAAATCCCTTTTTGACCAGCCAAAACATAAGCACTCTAGGACCAGTGTTTCTTCTGCAAGGACAATGTCATGCTATTTTAGCTAAACAACAGTACAATTGTCTGTGTGTCTGGCTTGTTGGACAGTCAGCCACCATCAGGGAAGAGAGAGAGGGTGATCTTTAAATAAATTTTCCTTTTGGAGAGCTGTAAGGACACTTAAGTTTAGCCTTCATCTATGTGCTGTGTGCCTGCCTATTAAGAGATGCCTACTTAGATACCATTCCTTCCTTCAGGATAGGAACACCCAAACCCAAAATGCCTCACTGAATTCTGAACCCTGAGCCAGCTCTCAGCTGCTAGGTGATAGGTTTAGGATCATCTAAATGGATGATAGGAGGTACCCAGCAAACTTCCAATATCTGGTCCCAGTGACTACAGCCCATCTCGAGTACCCACCTACTCCTAGACTGAAACGGCAGCTGGCATCAGCTACTCAACCAATCCAATTTACTTTCAATCACACCATTACTACAACCTCCCTCCTCCATCTGTGTAAACATATGTCTTTGTTAAACACCACCATTTGTACAGGATAAAAATTGTCAATGCTGACAAAAATGCCCCCACATAATGCTGTTGTGATTGCAATGTTGTCCTTAAGCTGATTTTAAAGAAGTCTGTGAGCTGATCAACATCTTCCACTGCTATTAGTGGGAAACTTTCTTTGATAGGAATAAATAATGCAAAAATGTTTTTATTTCATCCATGGGAGATGTGAACTCACTTTTCTAAGACAAAGCTCCTATAAGCTACTTATTAATTATTGGTAGCAGTTTGCAGTGCCACAGTAATACCCCAAAGCAATGGCTGTTCCATGAATAGTTTTTTCTAATAATAGTGTCTTGGGAGGAATATATTTCCTTCATGGTTTTCTGAGGCTAGCCCTTAAATCTGGCAGGCAAAAGTTACAAATCTGAAGAAAGTTATTGGTGATTGCTCCTTGCACCAGCTTTTAAGAAATGACCAGTGCTAGCCTCCATAAAGGAGTTTTTCCTTTTTTCTATAGCAGATTGCAATACTACTAGGACTGTCCTACAAGGTAACTGAATTCCAGCATAACCAAGGGCCTCCACTCTCTAAACCTGAGAATTATGAAATAATATAAAGTAGATGAAGATATCTGTTTACACAAAGAAAGATGCTGAGGGAGACATCAAAAGGCAAAACTAAGAACTAAACTTGTCCCCTGCCAAGGGGAGTGCTGTTCAACAAACTGGACATCCACCAAAACTGTGCAGTGTTTTTTGCTGGGCCATCTTGCAAAATGCCAGCTTGATCAGCATGAAACAGGGAAATTGGTTTGGGTTCTGTGGCCTGAACTTCTTGGCTCTTCAGGACCTTAACTCCAGACACTTGAAATTAACAATGCCCTTCATGGAGGGAAAAAAAAAAAAAA
>VWYO01001781.1:0-80493 GCA_013400275.1 Rhadina sibilatrix | reverse complement strand
TTTTTTTTTCTTTTTTGTACAAACTCTCTTCTTTCAATTCAGACTTTGTTCCTTGTTTTTGTTCCTATTACAATACTCTTGTTGTCATTCTCATTGTAGTCTTTCATCCATTCAATCCTTATAATACTAAATATGGAAATGTAGTTCCCACAAGAAACTGGACCTAAATTCCCTAAGGCTTCAAGCCAAATAATTTTGTCTCTTGCTTGTTTTATCCTGCTGTTTGGGTATGCTAGAGTGCAGTTCCATGCTTTGTTCCCATCATTTCTGCAGCTGTGAGGATTAGGGATGCTTATTTTTTAATGAAAATTGAGACTTTGTAGAATTGCTTTCCTAACAAATTAGGGCTTTGCATCAGAAAAAAACAAAATAAATGAAAAAAGTTAAAACAGCTTTCCACCCTTCTTACTTTGCTAATTCCTCACTGACCTCAGCTTCATTCTGCTGTTTCATGCAACCTATTCCTGTTTCCCTGGCTTGATGGTTTTGAAGCATTCAGAGTCTTCTGGTTTGTTTATGTTTTGCTTTGTTTTCTTTTGCCTGCTTGCTTGCCATAACTCTGCATCTCACTTCTCGACCAGGTAAAGCAGGACAACTGCTGGCACACATAAAGGCAGAGAGTTTCTGCTCCTTTGGGAGTTGGTAAAGTGAAGTATTTGAATCAAGTTGGAGAGACCTGACTGAGCAGCACTGGGCCAAGTGTGCTCACCCACACTTGTCTCACCCCACATATATTAGGAAATCACAGAAATTGTCTCTGGGATGTGAAGGTTATGAAAAGAAGCTGTATCACTTCCCCTCCTGGATGATTCTTGTATAAATGAAAATGTGGGATATCAGGAAACTCCCTTATTCTCTGTTTGAAAGTATTGGTCTCTCCTCCTGCCAGGGGCCTGGGTGACTGCTTGTGCAACCCACTAGTGCAGGCAGGAAGGACTCCTGGACTTCTACTACAACCAGTCCACGTGTTCTTGGTAGTTGGTAGTCTGGCCTTATTTCCCGAGCTGCTACTTAGTGATTGATGACTGTGTAAATGTTACGAAAGTTCTAAAGAGGCACTTTTTAAAGGGCACTTCTGAGGCAAAGGGAAAACTCTCCTCACATCTTCCTCTTCCAGACTCTGGACCTGCAGTGCTGCCTTGGCTGATGCTCCATCTCCATCTCATTGACCACGCTACACCTCCTGCATGAAGGGGCAATGGGAAGGAGGGACTGGCTGACTCCCCACATAAACAGATGCTTGCAGGAACACCTAAACCTTAACTGAGCCTTTAGAGTCCTATAGTCCTAAAAGGACTTCATGGCCATGCTGGTCTCCTGTTGCATGGGAAGGGACTTTAGGAAGAAACTCCACTTGTATTGTGGATGTGCAAACATCCCAGGGGTTTGCACACCTTTCAGCTGCTGCTGCCTGTGCCCATTCCCATAACTGGTGGACCCATGTCAAGCACCTGAGTTGTATCCTGGGCCCCAGCAATGCCACTGAGGGCTGTTCCCCTTGGCTGCATGTTGGTACTGCCAGCTCTGAGAAAATGTTCTGTCATCCTTTTGAAACCACTTCTGCACATTAAGTAGGATGGAAAGGTATTAAGTAACAGAATCACAGGATGGAATAGAACTCATTGAGTCCAGCCCGTAACCAAACACCACCTTGTCAACATGGCAAAGTCTTTCCTCCAACACCTCCATGGATGGTGACTCCACCACCTCCCTGGGCATTCCAACATGTAATCACTCTTTCTCTAGAACTTCTTCCTAATGTATAACCAGAAGCTCCTCTAGTGCAGCTTAAGACTGCGACCTCTCCTGCTCTCTACCCACCTGCGAGAAGAGGCTGAACTCGCCCTGGCTACAACTTTCAGGGAGTTGTAGAAAGAGACAGGTCACCCTTGACCCTCCTTTCTTCCAGGCTGAATACTCCCAGCTTCTTCAGCCCTTCCTCACTGGACTTGTGCTCCGGACCCTCCTGCAGCCCCGTTTCTGCTCTCCGGCCGGGCTCCAGCCCCGGGGTGTCCTTGCGGCGGCGCGGGCCGGCGGGTGCGCAGCGGGGCGGCAGCACTAGATGGCAGCATGGACGTGCCGATGGCCGGGAGGCGGCGGGGAGCCGGGAACGGGCAGCCGGGGAGGGAGGGAGGGAGCGAGCGAGACAGGGAGCGAGAGAGCGGGCAGCCCGCCGGGGCGTGCTGGCACCGCAGCCCCCGGCGCCTTCCCGGCTGGAGCGCGAGGTTGTAGATGTCTTCCCGTCTTTTGACTCCTTTGGAATTTTTGTTTGTCTGTTCGTTTCTTTTAAATGCATTCTTTCACTTTTCTGCCGAACTTTGTGTGGTTTTCATAGATTGAGCATTACACTTTCTTTGTTCTCATATGGATCTCATGCTTATGTTTCTTCAAATTTTTATTTTGTTGGGGTTTGTTTTGTCTTAGAAAAACTCCTGAGAGTGAGTTTTGTCTCTAAATAAAGACCACTGTTTATTTTTTACAATTAATTTATTCATAACTGCATATAAAGTGCTACAGACGATCTTAATGACCCATGAAATGGAATGGATAGTGGGTTTCGCATGTCTGTGTGTAAATATCTGCAGATTTATGCTCTGTGTGCCTCCTGCTTGAGTGACAGAAGTCCTGAGCTGATCTACCTGACAGCAGTGCAAGCACAGGATAACTTAATCCTAGTTTTATCCCAAATGTAGCAAAAATCAGACTTCAGCCCAGGTTCTTTACAAATAAATGCCCTCTTCTAGGTCATGTTTTGGTTCCAGAGCAAGGGATGTTCTTTTTGGTTCAACCTCCAGACCCACATTTGAGCCAGGCTAAGGAGGTTTGTAGGTTTAGTTTGCATGAACAGTCACAGAGGCTGATGGCTGGCTCTCAGACCTGCCCAGCACATGGCTAAGGCTGCTATAACAGGTTTTCACCCAATGCCCCATCACTGTCGTTGCTTCTGGCTGGCTTTAAACAGCAGGAATGGGATCAATGCATCTCCTCTTCATCTGTTCTGGTGTTTCTCACAGTGATGCATGTTGGGAGAACATCCATCTAAATGAGGAATTAGTGAGAAGCATTAAAAAGTGCTTCCTGGAAGTGGTTAAGGTTTTGTCTGTGTCTATTTTTCTTTCTGACTGTGCTATGCCTCATTCAACACTGGGAGCAGGGATGGCAGCCTGGCTCTTCCCTTCCTAGAGAGAGCTGATTCCCCTGCAGGGATGATGCTGGCACCACGAGTGCCTCCTGGCTGCTGTGGGGTTGGTCCATGTGTGTGTGGAAGGTTGAGTGAGGCAAAGGACAGGTCTGCACCCTTTAGCTATGTAAAGTTAGGCCCAGGTTAATGCAGCCAAAATTTGAGCTCCAAGTTTCTTCTTTAGAAAGCGATGCCCTTCCATGCTGTTTGACTTAGCCTCTAAGAAATAGAGGAATTAACTGTGAAATAAGCAGAAACTAGTGCCACTGTTGTGGAGACAATCAATGCAGAAGGGGCATTTTAATTTAGAACCTAGAAGGTCTTTTTCACAATGCCTTCTATGCACTTTATTCCAAAGGACAGAAAGCAGAGACAAGTATTTTTTCCTGATGTAGGCCCTATTGAAAGTGTGTTACTGGAGGATCAGTTGACTTGGTGGGTATGGATGCATGTCTGTGTAGGAGGGAGAAATGTTGTGCGTATTCATTCAAAAGGCTCTTCTTGTTACCTGAATGCTTCTGAATAGACAACAGTCTGTTTATAGGCTTCCTCCTGCCACCCACAGTGCATATTCATTACCATAACCTGCGTTATATGTAAGCAAATTTTCATAAAATTGTTGCAGGTCTAAAGGCTTTGATATTTTAGCAGAGTGGAATACACAGGACACACGGTCATGGTTATTTCCCTTATGGGACCTTTCTAACAGAAGTCAGCTTGGTCTGTGGTCACAGCTGCTGACCAAGAAGGCCTGACCAAGAAGTTCCAGCAGTAGCTTTGTGTTGTGGTCCTATCTGACCTTGTGTCAGGCTCTGGTTGTAAGTGCAGCTGGAGATGTTGGTGTAGTCTACTGATGTTTGTGTGATGATTAAATACCCCTTCTCATGTCTCTAGGATACTTCCTTGAAAAGAGTCTGACATATTAGTAGAATGGACTGCTTAAAACTAGGAGTCCCATCAGTGAAATAAAAAATAGGTATTGAGTAATGCCATTTAAAAGTGCATGATGACACCAGTATTCCATAGAGAGAGAAGCAATAAGTGAAAGTTGTGGGTGTTACTGACTATGCTACCAAATATTTTCATACCAATTAAAATGTAGTGCCACTAGAGATGTTTTCTTCATAATATGAGACATAAGTACAAATACTGACTCAGAGAATGACAGTGGGGAAATGAGCTTGTGCCACAGCAGATGTATTACAGGAGAGAGGCACGTATAGCAGAGTGATTCAGGAAAAAAAAAAAAAAAAAAGGTACAATATTGCTTGTTATGGAAATGACAGAATTTGAGGTTTCTGTTGGGGGGACAGAAAAGAGAACTTCTCCTGACAGTCAGTCAGAAATGAGAATTCACTCTAGGCCTTTAGAAACGTTCCAAATGACAAGGCCTCATGGCAAGCCTAGATGGTTGTGATCCTGTGACTAAGGCTGAGTGCAAAACTTGAGGTTTTTTTTTTTATCTTTTCAAAGTAAGTCAAACACAGTTGTTATATGAAAATTCACTATGGGGTATTTTGTCCAAAATGAGGTTTGCAGTTTGAAGCTCAAGACTTGGAAATCCTTTTGTGACTTTTGTTCATACAATACGGACATAATCAAAAGGAAATTTTGGGGGGGGGGGCGGTCTGAATTCCATTTGGCTTCAGCTGGACATGTTTCCAAGGTGCACTCATAGAGGAAAAAATATGTTGATGTCAGCCTCTGTGTTGTCCTCTTCACAGCGTACATTCAACAGTTCAGTGCACAAAGACTATTAGTTCTTTGTTTTTGCCTCTTGCTGTCTTACTAGTATGATGAAGAAGCAACAGTGGGAACTGGAAACAGGAACAAGGTATTGAAGAGAGGCATTTTGTGAATCCAGAAGCAAAATGAGCATGCTTTCATTAATATTTTAGCAAAACTGGATTCTTTCTCCAATTAAAACAATGCTATAAAATATCATAGATCCAACATCTGCTGGATCTTCATTAGTTTAATTGTTACAGTTAGATTTCATGGAATTTTAGTGACAACACTTAAAACTGAAGTAAAGAAGGTGCTTTTTCTACAAATACCTTTATGCAATAGAAACTTGTGCCAGTTTCCTGATGGTCTTTGTGATACTACTTTAGGATTAACTCTTGTAGTTTCTTCTGTCTCCAGGTAGAAAAGTTGTTTGTTGTGAACAGTAATTTTTGGTTGATGATCCCATGGCTATGTTTCCTGCTGTACCTGTGTGACTTAGGGAAGTTATCCAATGTTTCACCTTTAGCTTTAAGCTGGGCAAATGAAAGCATCAGGTTTTCCCCCTGGGTGGTTAATGACAGTGTTCCAGACTGGATGTAGCAGCAGAGGGAATTGGATGCTCCGTGCCATCTCAGCTGAGGTACACATACCAAACAGGGAAACACCAGCTGGAGGGCAAAGCCCCTTACAGCAGTGATCCCATTAATACCACAGATACCAAAATGAACACATACTTGTACAGCTATGCAGAACCTGTATCAACTCCTCAGACTTGTGCCTGAGGATTTATTGAAGTTGAATCTCCATATTTTCTTTTGTTTCTACCTCAAATCCCTGCTAATTGGATCAGACCAGACTTAATCTTCTTCTTTACTATAGAGATCGTCGAGGTTGTTTGAGTCCACAAAGAGATGTCCTGAGACTGGGGTGCTCTCAAGACACGTGGTTTATTAGTGGTGGGGAGACAGCCTAACCAGGGAAGGGAGCAGCAACAGGAGAAGTCTAAAGGGACAAGGGCCCAAGCAGCAAGAGGGAGAGAGCAAGCAGGGAAGGGAGCAGGGGCGCAAGAGCATAAGAGCCTAAGAGAGCATAAGAGAGCATAAGAGAGCATAAGAGAGCATAAGAGCATAAGAGACCGAATTACCTGTTACATTCCAATTTAACCCCTTGTGTTATGAATATTCTAACTAGCCCTAACCAATCACCTTAGGATACAAAAACCTACAGGATTTACATGCAGCCTATGGGGACTACTATATTACCATATAAATCTACATACTAAAAACCTGAAAAACCACCTTTTCCCTGATACCTGAGAGGGTCCAGCCCCTTACTCATCCTTTTGTTCTGACAGAGGTGTGACTGAATCACCCAGCTCTGTGCTTAGCTAACTTAACTACTCTTTTCCTGCTCAGTATCTTAGAGTTCAAATCCAGCTTTTAATTCCATATCTCCCACAGGTTTTATACCCTTTGAGTCTTTTACTAATAAATCTTCTCTGCAAGACCTTCTTGCTTCATCCTCCCCAACATTTACAATTGACCCTTAAGATGATTAGACACACTAGGTACTTCTAGAGACAAATCTTTTTAAGAGACTGCAACACTAGTGACCTCCATGGGAAATATCCCTCCCTTTATTATCCTGAATGGCTATTTAGTGTCTAAGTGGGGCAAGCAAATGATGATCTTGGTGCTGAGGAACATGAATTCCATTGGTGTGACTGTGTACCCTTCATGTTGTGAGCAGAGGAAAAGGAGGATGATCACACATCTCTTTCAGCCTCTCCCTCCTTTTTTATCACTCACGTCTTCCTTGAACCAGAAGTTCCAGAAATAGGTTTTTAAGGTATTCTTGTGAATTGAGGTAAAACAGATGGGCTGAGGTTTGGAGACCCAGACCAAATCGAGGTGTCATGAGAAGTCAGGGGAAAAGGGAGATGGATAGCTACCACTGGGTTGCTGAAGGAGGTGAAGTCAGTGGATCAGGATACCTCAAATAGTGTTAAAGATAGCAGGATGATGTGAAGCATCTGTCAAATCCCAGCATTACTAAGTTCAGAAATGCTTGGTTGATGTACAATCAACTGCAACTTGGAGAAAGCGGGGGTCATTAGTTGCTGTCAATTCTCTCTAGAGATGCTTAATTTCACTATCAGGATCAACTATTTTGCCACAGTTTCCTCTTACTTAGAATAATAGCCTGTGAGGTTCAACAGTGCTACTTACAGAGTATCAAACTAAATACATGGAAAAGAACATCAAACATTGCCAAAAATAGGGACAGGAAGTTCAGCCTTATGGAGCTGTGCAGTCGTGGTATGCAAAGAAATGTCAGAAAGGACAAAAGGTGGTATTTATTGCATTTCTGTTCAGTGCACCATAATCCGACTGCATATCTGCAACCATTAAAATATACAAACACCTTAAAATAATGTGGAATCAAAAGAAACTTAAACTGACCTTTGCACTTGGGAGATGAGGAGATGCCTCAAATGGAGGATGGGATGTTAACACACAATTATTGCTTCTTTTGCTAACTTTGTGCCTGGATGAAAGAGATTCTCAGAATACCAGAGTCTCATTAACTGCTTGCTGATAAGCTGTCTGACTGCTTGCTTCTCATTCGGCTGGGAGACAATTCGTTTCCCACTGCTTGGCTTGAAATGCTGAACAGTTGAGCTTATTAATTTTTATCAATATACCACCAGTGGCCTGAAGACCCTTTCACTCGATACCTTCTCTTTTTAGAGTCTTGACAAATGCTGCTTGCTCTGGCTTGCACATCCATACATCACAGGGTCAGAGGTCTTGGGCTTCACATAGGGACAGGATTTTAATAAACACGGAAAGCAATGCTAGGCTGTCAGCAGGTGGTGTGCCAGTGTGGAGTTGAGCAAGGCATAACACAAGTGAAGCCCTTTAGATTTAGACTCCTCATTACACCTTTGCAAAGGCAGAAACAGAACCAATATCTTGGTTGACAAGCTAGACCAGGGAAATAAGTTGTATGCATGTGCACGTGTGGTTCCTAGAGTAGTAATCCAGACCTGGCCTGCACAGTAAAGGCTTTCATGCAGCACACATGGATCTCTTAGCTGTGCCTCTAATAGGTAGAGTGTTGGACCACTTGGTTGAAGAGTCCTGTGTATGTGTCATAATCACATAAGTTAAATTCAGCTAGTTGCTTGTAGAGCTGTCAGCCTGAATGCTCTTGAAATTAAGCTTTCACAGTTTGCCATCTGGGTCCTGTATGAAGGCAAAAATGTTTCCCATCTCTAGTACCATGTATTAAGAGACAAAAATTGAAGTTTTCTATACACCTGCCAAGACCACATCTTGGTACCAATTATGGTTGAGAGTTTTCTTGGAAAAACATCCATATTACAAAAATGAATATTTTTGATAATGTACTGGATGCATTTAGTTTAGAAGTTTATGTTATGCATGACTAGAATTGCACACTTGCCTTCATAACCATAGTTAGATAAGTCTTGATCTCTTTACTCAGTCCTCATTCTGGCAAGAATCCCATTCACCTATGTGGTCTGAAGTGGTTGGTAACTGTCCTACTCAGCCCTGGTGAGGCATATCTGGAGTGCTGTGTCCAGTTCTGGGCTCCTCAGTACAAGAGAAACATGGAGCTTCTGGAGCAGGCCCAGTGAAGGGCTACAAAGATGATCAAGGGTCTGGAGCATCTCTCTTATGAGGAAAGGCTGAGGGGGCTGGACCTGTTAAGCCTTTGGAAGAGACAACAGAAAGAGGTCCTCATCAGTGTATGCAAGTGTCTGAATGGGGAATGTCAAGAGGATGGATCCAGGATCTTGGTGGTGCCAAGCAATAGGACAAGAGGCGATGGGCAGAAATTGATGCACAGAAAGTTCCAATGGAATATTGGGAACCTGTTTACTATGTGGATGACTGTGCAATGGAACAGACTGCCAAGAAAAGTTGTGGAGTTTCCCTCTCTGCAGATGTTTGAGAACCATCTGGATGCAATCCTGTGCTATGTGCTCTGGGGTCACCCTGCTCAAACAGGGAGGTTGGACCAGATGACCCACCGTGGTGTCTTCCAATTTGACCCATTCTGTGGTTCTGTGGTTCAGTATTCAACCTCCCAGTCATCAGGATACATTTGTTGATGAGATTTAATTCAGGATGGCTTGGCCCGCAGTGGTGATTTTAAATGACCTTAAGAGTAATGCAAGGTGACTTTTAGGAGTTTTTGATAGGAATGTTTTGCATCTGGTAAAATAATAGCATTTTTAAAGACATGAGATGATTGGAAGTGTTTTGTTCAAATTGTAACTGTTCTTCCGCATAAATCTCCATTTGCATCTACAGGTGAACTAATGAATAGTCCTGTTTGTTTTGGTTGTGTCATGAACTCTAACTTCTGGAGGTTGCAGGGAGGTAATGTCTCTTTGTAGCCCTAAGATGAAGAGGCAGGAGGTGGCTGCAATGGAGCATGGCATAGCACCATGCAATCCTGTTGACAACTGTGTGCCTAGATGAAATAAATTCTCAGAACATTAGTGTCATTAACACAACTACGAAAGGTAGCTAGATAGGAGGGTGAATATAGTCACTGGAGAGCATTGGAGTAATAAATTTCTGTTCCTAAGTTATAAACATAGATTTAGCTCTGAAGGGTGAGGTGAAGTGTGTGTCTTGCTTCACTCCAAGCTATCCTAGTCCGTCCTTGCAAGCTGGAAGTCCTATAGTTTTAGTATAGATACATGGCAACCAGATAAATGAATGGATGGTTAAAGACACACTGATTTCCTGATTTTGGTTGTCTTATGGCTGTGATGTTAGTGTAGAAGTTACTTTTCTGCGTGCCATTACACAGCACTGACACACCTCTCTTTCTTTAACAGTGGCGCCACATCCTCTGCATGACATCAGGGCCCTTCTAAGGGCTCATATCCCCCTATTTCAAACAATTGTCTAAAGGTACTGAAACCACGGCAGTTGCTGGGCTGTTGTGCACTTTATGATTGTGTATTGGAGATATTTTGGTAATTCTGCAAGAGATCTCTCATTTTTAGTTAGTGAGTTTGTTTGTTTTATTGTAGGGTTTTTTGTTTGTTAGTTTAGTTTTTAAATTAAAGCTTGATATTGCATATCTGAACTGTAGCCCTAATAAAATAAATGGTAATATCAGCAACTGTAGTTTCATGAGAAGAGCTACAGCTCTAGAGGTCTCTAACACATCAGTGATGGTTCTACTGGATATATTTGCATCTGGGGGAGATGCATAATTATTTAGTTGCACATTTATGTCTGCAGGTTACAGCATATTAATAAGTACTTGTCTGTTTGTTAACAGGATCCTGGTTTAAATCTAAAAGGGAAAAAAAGCAACCAAGGCTTATGTGCTTAAACTTTCTGTGCTTAGAAGCAAAGAAACATATAACCAGAAAAAAGGAATCAGCTTATGAATGAGTCCTTAATTTAAAAATAAGGCAATATCATTGCATAATTATATTTTTAATTATTTGACTAATTATTGGCTAATTGACTATAATACATGAAGACAGTGCTAACAAATCATGGCTTTGGGAAGTGTTTACTTTCAGGATCAGTATAACATGGGTTTGCACAAACAGTAATGCCAAATTGAAACATCTAGACTGCCTCAAGCCTGTATGTGGTTGGTAAAATTAGGAAGTGAATCTCAGTTGGTTTCTTTATTTTTTTCTTCTGCAGCAAATTCTTAAAATCAAAGCTTAAAACTGGGAAAAATAACAGTTTTGATTTTTCACATGAACATATTTTTTCAGAAATTATTAAGGTTTTTTTCACATCCATTTCTGTATTTTTTTCTAGAATCCTTTGTGCAGAAATATAAAACACTGTGACACTATTCTCCATCTCTTTTCTCTAGTGGAATATTTCACTGGGGATATTACCACAACTATTTTGCTACGTTCAATGAAATTAACATTGATTCCATTTGTTGAATTCATATGGAGACTGCAACTGCACTCTGCCTTATTACCAAATGAGTACGGTTTGCCCTTCAATAATTCTCTAAACTCTCAAATGCCTGGGAAATAATATGCTGGAGTGTTACCCAACTGTGACTGAAGCACCATTTGTGCGAAGTGTGACAGTGCACGAATGATATTCCACAATAAAAGTTCAAATGACATTAATCTTCCACAGAGGCTCATTGACTGGGAAGATGCCTCAAATACAAAATAAAGATGCTGTGGCTCCATTTCACATTATTTCTGAGCAGTTTCTGTCCTTTGCAAACGTGCACATCTATTATTCTGTTATATACCTAAACATAACCAATAAGAAATTTAAAAAATGTGATAAATTCTATAATTTCTGCAGCTGGATTAACGAAAAATCTACATTTGCATTTGCTGTAGAGAAATACTCTTGGCAGTGGTATCATTAAGAATGTAGTGGCAGGGTAATCCACCCAATTTCAGTGCTTGAGGCTGATGGTGTATAACTCATTTTGTGGTTTGGTTTCCTTCTGCCATTTTGTATTACAGCCATTTTTTCTGCTGAAAAAGACACAGGTTCTGACCACTGTTGTTTTCTGGCTTTGTAAGATCCCAGTACAGGAAAGAGAATACAGTGCTATCTAAATGGAGATTTAAACTTACATGGAGATTTAAGTCATATCAGTCTTGGAAATGGAAGGAATGGCCTCTGAGGGATTGTGAAATTTGGTGGTTGAAATATGGGACTGGGAGCTTGTTTATTCCTCTTTCAACCACTTCTCTTTTACTTATTTGGGTTTTTTTGTCCATGTTCTCTCATGTGTTACTTCCCTCCCTGGATAGCTGGAGGTACGAAGATCATTGTCCCTGCAGTCACACAAGTAATTGAGAATCAGTTGCTCAATACCTGCACAATTTCACAGTAAAATTTCCTGAGAACTGTCTTTTGGTGTCCAATCTTGACTTGAAGATCTGAATTGTAAATTCAGATGTAGACTAGTGAGGGGGAAATGTAGACTAGTGAGGTTGTGATCCTGCAGCATAGATATCAGCCCATTTTTTCCTTCCCTGATTTCAATAATTTGTTTATCTGCTTATCATTGAGGATTCTGCACTCCTTTGGAGGCCAAGACCCCATCTAAACTCATCAGTGTCTTCAGAAGCCAGAATTCACCTTTCATGGCTGTGATTTTGCTGGAAACAGGGAGTATAAATACAGATCCTGGCAAGAGCATGTGCTGTTTGGTCCAGCAGTCCCTTGCTCAGTTGCTCAGGGCCTGAACAGGGAAACAGCCCCTAGGGACCAGTGGAATCCCATTGTCAACCGGGACGAAAAATTGATTTACTTTTTCATTTATCAGCAAGGAAATTGCTTTTTTTTTTGGGCTGTGATGAACCAACCTTTTGACATCATGTCATAGATTAATTGCAAAAGACCAGAAGGGACTGCTATGACCATCTAATCTGCCTTCTTGCATAACGTAGACCTTTGGACTTTTGCTAAATAACTGACACTTGAAGGCCAGTGTATCCCCAAGGAAAACAGTCATGATTTTATTGCCAGAGCCCACTGCTGCTCTTAGCACATTTTCCAATGAAGCTATCTGCTAACGATTTTGTGATCTTTTCCATGTGTGATGTGTGCGTCTAATTTTATTTATTTATTTATTACATTTTATTTATTTATTTACTTATTCTCAAGAGCTAATCAAGTAACTTCCTCTATGCCTCTATGCCATCCATGAAGAGGTGAGTCTCTGAAGATCATCTGCTTCCTACTCCAGGAGGCTTGGTGTTTTTCTTTGGAATTGAAGAGAACCATTGAGTGACAGCAACCATGAGTCAGACCTTTTTTGCTTCTTCTGGGTGGTGCAGGCAGGCTCCCTGTCTAGTCTCTGCTGCTATGAGTCCTGCACAGAAGTGTGTAGGAAAACAAAAAAGGCACAGTTCTAAGAATGGGAACATTCTTTCCTGGTGTGTAACCTGTACAGCTAGGTACTCCCAGGGAAATGGGATTTTGATGAGGTTGATGCCCTCAGCCTAAAGCAGAGTTCAGATTTTAAGTCTCCTCTTCCTGGGTTTGGGGATCTGCCACCACGTTGTTGTGCAAAGGTAAGGAATCACACTCTGGCTGCTCAATCTGTCAGAATGCCTGAACTCCTGACTCCTCCCTCAGCAGGCAGTGGTGTCAAACTGCACCAAGCTCCAGGGCAGGCCTGCTAGCAGCCACTGTTTCCTCCCAGGTGGAGGTAGAAAGTTCCATGCTCGGGAAACCTAGAGGACCAAGGAGAGAAAAAAGATATTTGATGACCTGAATCAGATTCCCCACACAGCAGCTGAGGAGCCTTTGCCCCCGGATCACCAGGTGGGGACAAGGCATTTGATTTCCAGGTGTTGCAACCCTCAATAGTAAGTGCCTGAAGTAGGTCATCAGAAGATAGTCCATGTCTTCATGGACTCCAGGGATTCTGGAGTGGTGCTGCAGCAATAGCTGTGAGATGTCTGCTAGAGCAGGACAGCTCTGGGGGCCAGATGAAGGAAATCACAGAGCAAAAACACAAGCACAAGGATGTAAGAGTAATGGCCAGATTTGCCTGTGCATCTGGTCTTCATGCAGCTGAGTCACTGCCCCTGTTAGAGCTTCTGCTTACCTAGAAGCCCCAGGCTGTGGTGGTGCATCTTCTGCTTATTTATTGGTAAGGACCATCTCTGCCCACACTCCATAGTCAGCTGTATTTGCTACAACAAAGATTAATAAGCTACCGGGTGATGAGTAAATATTTAACAACATTTTTCTTTGCTTTGCTTTACATGTAAAATAAATATATTTGCAGAATATTCATTTTTCCCTAGGTCTGGCAGCTTCCTAGAGTCTTTCACTTTTGACTTTCAGCAGATATGTTCATATGCTGTATCTAAAAGGATGGTGATGCAATCTTTATGTTTTGCACATAGCAAACATTATGTTTCATCCCTCTTTGAGAAAATCCCTTTCTGAGGTTTAAACTAAATGTGTCTCATCTTCATATTCAGTATGGCTCCACTTATGCTGCATCTTCCAAATTATGCTAACCCTTGTGTGCCTTTTTTTAGTAGGATTTTTCAAGGATTTTTCAAGTTCCATTTTGTTTATAGAAAAAGTTATTAATGAAACAAAAGGCATTCCTTTCAGGGATTGAAATATTGATAATTTTGTCTTAATCCTTACATTTTAGTCTGCTGCTGAGTTCTTTGTTCTCTAGGTTCGTCCTCTATACCTGACTATCTTCTTCAGGAAGAAGCACATCAAACAAAATATTCTGAATGTGGCTTGAGAAAGGCCTTGTAAGAGATATTTGTTTCAACTTGTGAGGAAATTATTGCCCAGGACTGTATTTGGCCTTACCACTAGCTAGGCTTTAACATTCAGCTGTTATATTTGCTGCTTTTCTTCTTCTGAGTCTACTTCAGCTGAATTCCTTGGTGAGCTGGTGACAGTTTACAGATTCCCCATTGCAGACTGGTGTTTGCTGAGATTGCAGGTATCTATAACCTTAATTGGGTCACAAGTTTAAAATTACGTCCATTATATCTTTGTTAACTACCTCACTTTTATAAGAAGCAACTTGAAAGTGTAACACCCATCCAATGATAATAAATAGGATACCAATAAATCATACTCTGTGCTTGGCCTGCACTAGTAATGTGAACATTGCAGAGGAGAAGCTAGTTATTTTTCAGAAGTAAAACAGTAGTTTTGGGAGCTTGATGATTCACACTTGAATACCATTTTTCACCTGATAGTCATAGTCTTTCTTAATTCTGTCATTAACAGATGAAAGCAACCTCTGTCCCCTGGATTTAACAGTATGGTGTAACTAATATGTAAGTGCTATTCAACCACACCATAACTTATTACATGGCAGAGTCATTCCTGTTAAGTTCTGCCATTCTTATCAGTTACTTTTAGCTTTTTGTTTTCTAAATCCTTCAATTACCCTATGTAATCTTCTCAGGGTCACCTCAGTAGGGAAGGGGTGAATGTGTGTCCCTTTTTGCCCTGTCTCCTCACACTGTACTCAGAAAGTACGATACTTTTCTTTATTTTCCAGGGGGAACAAAGCAAAATGATTGGTGCTTCCAGCCTCTTGGATAGCAAGCAAAACATCACAGAAAACTTCTTTACACTACTGCAGGAGAAGAACAAAGCTTTGGAACAAAAGACTTAAATTCCATCTGTCATTTCCACCCACTACTAAATCTAACAAAGACTGAACTTTTATTCAACAGAGCTGAATGCAATGATATCTTATGGTGGTGCCACTGATCACTGCAGAGCACAGACCTGATTTTTTAGCTTTTTGAAACTGCTACCATAGATTTAAGTGCAGCAGAGGAGGCATGAAGCCATGAATGTTTTATTGGAGAGTTCCAGACCATCTCTCAGCAGGTGAGTCGGGCGCCATCACTTAAACGATTAACCTCCTATCTCTACAACAGCAATTACAACAGGAACTGCCTTATTAGGTAAAACATATTAGATAAATTGAAACTCTAACTCTATTGATAAATTCATTCAGTAAAGCTGACCTCATGGCTTCCAGGCTACATGGAAAAATCTGTAGTCTTTGTCCTTTCATGCAGAGGGATTATCAGCCTAATGAAGAATTAGTGAGTGTCCATGTGACTTAAAGAACATATTAAGAATGTGTCTGTTTTGCAGACGTCTCACCTTGCCATGTACCATACAATCTTTGGGATCTCACTTCAATAGTCAAGCTCAGTAAGAAGACAACATGTGTCCCTTCCCCTTCCTAGGAGGAATTTGCTAAGCAATCATCCTCTGAGGCAACTCCTTCCAAGAATCTTATATTATTTCTAAGCTTGATTTCAGCTTCATTGTGCTCTGGTATGTTGAGCAGCTACAACATTTCTGCACTAAGGGAAAAAATTTGAGAGGAAGGGTTTTTATTATCCAAGTTTTCAAAAGCAGTGGTGCATTTTCATGAGTTCTTTGATCTACTTGACTCTCCTCACAACCAGCGCTCAGGGAAGCACGATTTGGCTGTACCTCCCAATAAAATAGTATGATTACAGTGGTAATGCTAGGTTAGTGGTTGGACTTGCCAATCTTAAAGGTCTCTTCCAACCTTGAAAATTCTACAATTCTCTGATTCTATGAATCTGGAAGCACTCAGTGAATCAAAGCCTATGGTGTCTCATAGTGTAAAAAAAATATATCAACATGGAAAACAAAGGCTGGTGTGACTTGTCTTGGGGAAGATGAAAAATCTTTGCCAAAGCTGAGAACCTAAATGCTTCCTACTTGTTCTACCAATAGACCTATAAGATTACATTTTCCTCTTGTCTTCAGACAAAAACAAGACAACATGTGTTTATTTTGTTTAGCAGGATAGACCATGTTATTCATCAGCAGTTGTCTCCATAGAATATTAAAAGCTGGCATGATGTTTAAGGAGCAGCTTAACAATGTGACTGTTTTGCGGGTTTCCTAGTTTCAGTCATAGAATCATGGAATGGCTTGAGTTGGAAGGTGCTTTAATGATCATCTAGTTCCAACCCTGTCATGGGCAGCTAGGTTACTACATGGCAGTCTAATAGACCAGCCTCATCCTCCCCCTCTTCTTCCCCTCAGGAGGTTGAAAACCACAATGAGGTTTCCCCTCAGTTTCCTCTTCTCCACACTGAACAAACCAAGTGACCTCAGCTATTCCTCATAAGGTTTCTTCTCCAGGCCCCTTACAATCTTTGTTGCCATCTTTTGGACACTTGTTTATAGCTTAATGTCTTTTTTTGTATTCTGGCACCCAAAACTACACACAGCACCCAAGGTGAGGCCACACCAGAGTGACGCAGAGTGAGACAATCTCCTGCCTTATCCAGCTGGTGACGCTGTTCCTGAGGACAAGAACCCCAGGACAGGGTTGGCGCTCCTGACTGCCAGGGCCCTGCTGACTCACATTCCACTTGCCATTGAGTGGGATCCCCAGGGCCTTTTCTGCAGCACTGCTCTTTAGGTCCCATCTCAGCTGTTTGTCGTGAGTAGAAACTTCAGATGATAAGTTTTCTAGGGAAAAAGAAAAATTTAGATGATTCAGATGGGGTTGGAAGTCTTCTTGTTGGAGGTGGCAGGTATAGAAAGGCTGGGACATTGATCTTCATAATGGCTGGGAGAAGGTGCATGTGGAAACAGGGGCAAGGGGACCTAGAGTGAAGATGTACATAGTGCAACGAGTCTTTTACAGTCATATAATTGATCCCCCTGCCTTAAGAGAAAAGAGCCAGTCTGACAGCAGTAAAAGGGTATACACCTTTTATCTTTGCATCTGATAGAAGGAATCACTTGTCTTTGTCTTCCTGTGGACTCCAGCTTTATTCCATCAGCTCTAGTGGAAGTGGCATACAAACAAGTTTTAAACAAACTTTCAGAATCTCTTTCTGGGTCTGACAGTGTCTTGCTCTGCCTGTAGGGACAGTAAGCCCTACCTGGCAACTGTTTTTAATTGTGCCATTGAGTTATTTGTCTCTTGGTTGATGCAACACAGAAAATGTTATACAGATATTATGGCTCTAGTGCTGTGTGTTATTACAGGAACTTTTCACTGGCTAACTTATTGTTATCAAATGCTAACATCCCAGCTTGATAGGGAAGGGTTTGAGTTACCCAATCTTTAAATGACTTGCTGAAGACCACGTCTAAAACCTGTGGCCATGGAGGCATTTAGGCATCTAAGGTCCATTGAAAATAGTGGCACAGGACACCTAAACATGAATGTGGGTATGGCCCATGAGCAAACCCAATGCCACCCAACTGGAGTTTCTGCTGTGACTATACTGCTGTGACTGCAGTAATCTTGTCCACCTGTCTAGCACCTTGGATTGCTGGCATCCCAAGAAGGCTGCACATAACCATAGAAAGGTTTGGAGTACCTTCACAAATGTTCTTTCTCTCAGGAAATACTCTGCATGTCTCTGGTTTATGGGTTGAATCTATACTCCTAGTGTCTTGCTGGATTTGTGCTAGCATAAATGCCTTTTATAGGGCAGTGAACTGAAAAACTAGAGACATAACAAGTTATAGACCAGTCAAGAACCAGGCTTCTCCCATAATTAATTTGTGAGGTGTGAGAATTGCTGTTTGTGTAGGAGGATGTGTGACAGCCTCCACGTACCATGTGTCTAGTCAAGCTTGTCCATGGTTGGTTTGTCTGGCTGTCAGAACATCTGAAAGTTTTTCTTGGTACTCAGTCCCATTGCATGAATATGTCTCTCTGCCTCATCAACTCAATCTCTTTTCATACCCAGTCTTGAAACATATCTTTCCTCCTTTGCCTATGTCTCTTAATTTTTTTTCCTTCGGTCATTGGCCTTATGACTAAATGGTTTAATTTATTCACCGTGCAATATCTTTATGATGCTGTTTTCTGTAATTTATATCAGATACAAGAGAGTGGACAGTGTTATTCAATTCCATAAGGGGCTTTAGGATGCCATTTCTACAAAAGGTACTTAAGAAATAAAGACATGAGTCTGCAAAATACTTACTCATGCAAATAGTTAGATTAAAATTGATGGTGCTGCCCTGTTTCCGGATTGGACCCTCTTGTTTTGTACCTGGACACCTAAGCATCCAAAATGAATTGTCTTCTAAGGGTCCTCTTGGGAAGATAATTTTTCTAACAGCTACTCTGCTTGATTTATAGCATGGTCTGACTCCAGGAAAGTTCTATTTTAGGGTCACATAGGGCCATATTTGCCCCAGCTGACTTTAGGTGTTCTGGGGAGGTGTGTGGTGTGGAGGTTGGACAGCTGCCTTCAGAAGGCAAACCATACACTGTCAAAGCCAGCTTTTCTCCATGTACCTTAAAGGAAGATTCCTCTGAAACCTGATCTCCTCGATGGCTGGAAAAAAATGCATTCTGGAGGCTTACTGAAGCTTGGGAGGTTTGTCTTATCTTGGGAGAATTTTTCTGTTATGTCATTATAAAAAAACCCACATGCTTTAAATTTATTTTAGAGCCAATGTTTTTGAATTTTTTTTGTTCTTTTATTTAATGTTCTTTTAAATTTTTTTTGGAAAGTGGCTTTTTCTCCTATTAAGTGCCCAGTGTGTATATAGCAGACTACAATTACAGGGGAAAAAATTACTCAGAATTAAACAGGAATAGAAAACTCCAAGACTCTGTTTTTTTTCTGAGTGTCCTTTCCATGTTAGACCAATCTCAGCTGCATTAAAATATTCTGTACTGGCATGTTTCTTCCCCCAGAATATCTCCAGTTCACTAGGCTCAAATTATGACATGTATCCCTGAATATGAAAGCTTTTGGCTGAGCCTGAATAAGCTTTCTGGTAAGACAGATGTTCACTCTTTGGATATGTAATAGAAAACCCATCCAATGTCTCATCAGTACAAAACTGATTATGTGATCCAACTTCAGGTGCTTTGTCTCCTACAGAAACTTTTATATCTATTACCTGGAAAATGGCATGATGATTTCAAATTGGATTCTAGACACGGATGGAGGCTGGACTCTGATTCACTGACAACACCAAGTCTTTCAATTTATTTTCTCTCTGTTGGTGGTGAAGGGGGGCAGAAAAGCAAAAAGAAGATGAAAACCCATTAGTTGTGTTTTTTCTTTTTTTATACCTTTCTTTTTCTTAAAGTTTCCCTTGTCCTAAAGCAGACACCTGTTTTTTCACTCTGCTGCATGATGGAGGGGCAACTCCATCCAAGCTCCAAAGCAGCCCCTTTTCCTGACCCTTGCTTTTATGTATCTGTTGTCTCACAGGTGACTTGCACTGTCTTAGAACATCTTAATCACACCAATTGTGCTAGGTAAAATGCATCAGGGATGGAAATGTACTAAGAAAAATTTTGCAGCTCAGAATAATAGATCAGGTACTGCACAGACTTCCCATTTCCCTGACCAATGAGCCAGATATTTTGTGAACCAGGTTTTGGGGATGGCATCAAGCAATCCGTTCAGTTCCTGGGCTGTTGTCTGAAATGATTATTTTCTCCCGTAGCTTCCTATTTTCAGATAACTGAAAAAGATGAAGTAATTCTTGACATTTTGAAGTAAAAATACTGAGCAAAGTATAGTTTGCTGAGGTTTAAGGGATCTTACAATGTCCCTTAAAAAATGAGACCTCTTCTTCAGCAAGCAACAGTGACATTGAGGCACTCAAAATGATGTTTTGGATGGGTAGACATTTTTGTAGCCTAGGTTAGTCCTCAGACAAGGATTTTTCCAGCCATGACATATAGGTGTTCCTTAGATAACTTTTCATGAATTCTGCTTTCATAATGACTTGGCTATGAAAGCTAGTAGAAAGGCCAAATTTTTAACAATCTAGGTTCATGTCAGGTAAACTTGTTTTGGAGCTGGTATATTTTGCTCTTTGAAAAAAACATCTCTGTTTTGAGCAATACTCTGTGTGTCTTCTGACACAATCTCGTTCAGCTATTCCTTAAAATAGTTCACTGAGGAAAGGAAAATAAGAAATATTTCAGTTAGGAGATAAAAATTACAGTCATGGAACAGAGTAATATTGATGGTGAATACTGTATTATCTGTTATATTCAAACTTGGTTTCAGGAGATAGAGTTTGGCCAGAATGTAATTTGTAATTTGATCTAAACAATGAGGCATTTGAGTGCACAAAGTGGGCAGAAAGCAGCTCTTCTTTTCTGGGGCAGACAAGAAGACAGCCCATGAGAGAGGAAGGTGTCCTGATCCCTTGTGCAGGCAAGCGTGTGCCCTGGCAGGAGGGATGCTGAGCAGTGTGGGTTTGGGAGGAGTGCAGCTACATGGCTTAGTGTAAATGAGTGCTAATAAGGCCAATATACCACATGTTACCCACACCATTGTACCACTGTCTGCTGCTCCGAGGAGAAAAGCAAAGTGGAAGAGAACAAAAGGGTGGGAGTGACAGGGAGAAGAAAAGAGGGTTGCTGCTGTAATCAACATTTCACTCAACTGTGAATTTTAACAGTTTCTCTCTAGTTCAGATTGTTATTTTGTCCACTAGGTACCTGTAGAAGATAATGATGATGGCTGATAGGATATTGCAGTACGGCTGAATTCTCATGAACTTTGCAAACAGGTCTCTTGTCCAATATGCTTCAACCTATAAGATCACAGCTTAGTCATATTGCCACATTGTTTTTGATGCTACATTTAATTTTATGAATAAACTGGTTTCTAAATTGCTAACCAGTTGTCTGATTAGCTGCTACAGATACAATTTATTCTGAGTGCTCAAGTAAAGTGTAACTGCTGCTTTTATGATGTTATTAGTACCCTTGTCATATCTGTCTAACTGGCATTTGTGAAACCTATGGTCATATGATAAAATTCCTTTAGAAATCACTAAAGAAAAGTACCAGCATTTGTGAGTAAAACCAACTGTTATATTTAGTTTGTTGTAAATAGTACATGTTATCTTATGACTTAATGGTTGGTTGAATTTCAGTACAGAATCTGGCAAATTACAAGTATAGGAATAGATTACATATCTTTAATTCTTTCTCTTCAAAAATCTACTCTTGACTCTCTGAGAAATCAAGAGTATATTTTTTTCAAGGTTTATTTTCCAGCCCCCAGGAAGTGCTTATTTTAGTATTTGTGGGGTACAATCTGAAAACATAGGACTTAGCTTGCATTCAAAATGAGTTTCTGCAACAAATTTAGATGCTGATTTTCTAGAGATCTGCAATTTGTTCTGTGAAAGCAAACGTTATGACCACGAGTCATGCCTGTAAAGGCAAAGCTGATTACCTGCTAACATGCTGGAATACTTGCAGCTGGTGAGGTAGGCCTTGCCACCCCATTCTGCAAGTAGAGACACAGGAAAATGAAGGTGTGTCACGCACTGGAATGTGAGCAAAGCACTGTAATACAATGGTGATGAGCAGGTCCTCACACTGCCCAGTTTAGGTGCCTGTGAGATGAATTAAATGGAAAGAGAGAGAAGCTCCTCAGAGGACCATTCAGACTTAGCCCTGTGAAGCCTGGTGGAATAAGAACTTCCCGATCTTATACTCTGTTGGCAATTTTTTCATAGTTTAGAGTTAAGGGACACAAGAACCAAAGAACAAGACACAGTAACCAAACAGAAGCCATACACTTTAATAAATACTGCAGGCTGGTCAGGGAGGATGCAGCCTTGATGGATGTTGGACAGCATTGCAGCAGGGCAGCTGCTCTCCATCACAGGATGTGGAGTGTGTTGTGAACCAGCAAGAGCTGATGTGAAGGACATCCCCTCCCCTGTCCTCTGTTAAATCTGTCCCTACCAGCTATTTAATTTCTCAGTTTATCATATGTATCTTGGATCTTGCATGCTCAAGGTTAAAATATTGTCAACACGTGGTAGTGAACAATGTGTGTTCGCTTGTATTGTTTTTTCCTTGCAGGGATGTTTCCTTTTTTTCACTGCTTAAAATGGTTAAATGTGGTATTTTGCCTACTTACGACTAAAGCTCTTGTACTTGCTTTCTATGGTTACCTGAGTTATTTTCCATCTGTTTCCTCACATCACTTTCAACTGGCTTAAACCTACTGCCTGACTGTGGCACCTTCCACGATGCAGTGTAATTAACCACAGGCAACTATTCAACATATTAGACATGAAAGCAACATAGCGTGTTTTTTTCTGGCTTCATGACATGTGAAGGCTGAAAGAACAGCTTTATTCTCTCCAAAGCTTCTCTACCTTTCTTTGGTGTCTGGTCAGGATATTTTTAGATGGCCTTGGTGGTATACAGACATACCTAGGAAGGACACCTTGCAAGAGTATTGCTTTGGCCACATAAATACCCCCTCTACACCAAAAAGAGGGGAATGCTGGCAACTGGTTAATATGTAGCAGAAGAAATTAAGTGCCTCTGACAGTAATTGCCTGAAGAAAATTCAGAAGATGAGATAGCAACAACACAGCAGACACAAAATAACTACATTAAGAACACAATAGCCATATGTCAACATTATATTAAGAAAACAGAGCTTAAAATGGTCAGGTTGGATCCCTTGCCAAGAGCCTGACATGTGGTTGCCAAACTTGTTTTGTTGGAGAAAATACTATGTGGAAAAGATGCAAAAGCCACCGACTCCCTCCAGACCCTACAATTTGAAATCTCAGTGGGTCAAACTGAAGTTGATGACTGCAATTGACTAAGAGTATTAATGAAGGCAGGAAATGCTAAAAATGAAAGCCAATTCTTTTTTCATTGCTCAGTGTCCTTCGAAGTAATGATTCTAATAAAACAGGATGTAGTTGGTTAACAAATTAATTTAAGATATAAATCTTGACTCTTAAAACATTAGTGTTACATTATGATTTCTTCCTATCTACAACTAACATGAGAAATAAACTGGTAGTGCACATTAAAAATTAAGCTTATTTCTGATTGTGCCTTTCTGACAAGTCTCAGTTTGCTGATATCTAAGGAGTGGATTTAGTTTCCGACCTCCTTACCTTTCAATTAAATATGGTGAATTGCCCTATTCAGTATAAACACTGACTTCTAGAAAGTATGAATAATGAGGCCATTGCACTGGTACCATTTTTAGAACAAAGACATAGACTAATTTCTGGTAACACTGGGTGTTATATATATATTAGTTAACATCTCTAAAGTTCTGGTATATTTGGTAGATTTTTAAAAATATCTGCACCCAACAAGTTTATTTTTCTTGTAAATATTCAGTCTGAATATTGGGAAACACTTTTTCATTTTGAGGATGACTGAGCACTGGCTGCCCAGGATTTTCCATCTTTGAGGACATTCAAAAGCTGTTTGGACATGGTCCTGTACAACCAGCTTTGGGTGGTCCTGCTTGAGCAGGGCCATTGGACCAGAAGGCCTCTGGAAATCCCTTCCAGCCTTAGCAGTTCTGTGATTCTGTAAAGAGATGACTGATGCAAAGGGCCTATTAATGATCCTCCCTTTTTTGGAGGGAAACTTCTGGTACATGTCTGGTCTTGCATGTCATCTGTATCATTTTGATAAGAATGGATGAATATACAGTCTGCTGTAAGGTGCCATAGTTGTACAGTTTAGCCTGTTTATTTCAGCTGAAAACCAGGAGAAAATACCAATCCAACAAAGAACCCCAATGAGTATAAGGTATCTGGGCACAGATTTCACCACATCTACTTTAGGTCTTTTAAAGGTAAAACCGTCAGCAAAATATCACACCCCAAACTGACACAGTTTTACCAGTGTGAATTTTTATATGTAGGCCAACTCTTGCTCTACTATATGTAAAATGAATCACAGGCTGCAGTCCAATTCCCTTAACAAAAAATAATTGGCAGAAACCTCTGCTGCCAGATTTGGCAGTGAAGAAGCTGTACAGGCATGCAGGCTGATTTAGCCTTGTTTTCAGAGGCACTTCTTCAGGACAAAGTTACCCTGTGTGAGCGAGGCATCATTAGAGTCTTGCCCTGTTGTTGCCCATTTATTTAGGTTATTTAACTCTATGTACACTTGACCATTCTCATGGGGGCTGTATACCCTGATGCTGGATATTATCCTGGATATTAGTCCACAAAGAGCTCAGTAGCACAATATATATTCCCAGTCTGCCTCATCATTTTTGCAGGTGCTGCAGCAATGGTACCACCTGGACTCCTAGTATCTACATCCTGGTATGGATACTTTGAATAAATGTATAATCATGAGCTCTGCCCACCATACAACACAAAACCTGCGTAATCTTGAACATTGTGTTCTTTTTTTCCTTTCCTGTCTGTTTTCTAAGGTGCTTCCTTCTTATCAGCTTTTTTTTTTTTTTTGTTAAACACAATCCGTAGAATTGTACCTTTTTGTGCACTCCCCCAAATAAAAAATGAAATTACTGCCTAATTAACTGCCTATAAGAGCTGAGGTTTTGTGAGAAAAACAGAGGATTCATTAGAATTCAAAGCTTGGCATTATTGCAATGTATGCAAAACCATTTCTGTCATTGGTTAAATTATCACTTACTCAATTTCATCTATCTTATTAAAAGCTATATTGGAACAGCCTGTTGCTTAAATGAACATACCTCCCCATGAATATGTTGTTTTGATTCCATGGTTCTTTTTTTATTAAATCTGTTTATGAGCTGAAGGAAGTGAAAGACAAGTGGAAAAAATTAGCAGCTGATATCCCTGGTTCTGACTAGATACTGCTATGTGTTTAATATTAAGTTGATTTTAGATTTACAAATAATCTTGATATGTATGCAGTACTGAAATGGTAAATACTCCTTCGCTGGGTATTTCTCAATAAAAATAACAGTGAATGTAATGTTTAGTGGTTGCTGGTGTTTTAAAAGATTTTCTCGTCTTTGAAATACGTAGGTGACTACTTGGTTTAATAAAGTCTCACTGTAATTAGTGACACACAGTTAGAAGAAGTAGAAGTGTTCAAATTCAAATGTTAAGGCTTTCTTATGTTTAAAATCCATCCATTAGATTAGGTGTAAGGGTCATAAAGCATTCTGTGAAATCCGGCGCTGATGTATCAGTCTTGAAGGGTGTTAATTTGGTTCTCCAGTTCTGATTTGTTTGGAAGAACATATTAATTGCTTGTTAGACAGAATTAAACCATTTTCTGCTAAAAAAGAAAAACAGAATTACTGGGAATAAAGAGCTATATCTTTGCAGAGCATTTTCATTCTGACTACAGCAGCTCGTTTTGCAAAAGGCAGAACAGGAGGATTCTGTCTTTTTGGATCTTTGAACAGCTCTGAGAAACAAAGGCTGATAGAGCTGAGAGATGCAGAAGAGGGAGCACTTTACCCCTGCCACAGAAAGAAAATAAAAATCCTTAAGGTCATAATATTATGTGGTTTGCTTCAGCATCTTTCCTGTCAGGAGAATGATTGCAGAGAAGCTCCTTCACTCGAAAGCAAAAGTGCTTGGTTGTGTTGCAGACACAGATTGTACCTGGGGCCTGGTCATGTCTCTCCCAAGCCAGGGCAGAGTCCCAATAAAGTTAATGGAGAATAACTTGGCCATCAGGATGTACGTGGTTTAAGTCAAGACCAAAGTCATAACCACCAGGAATCTAGGCAGAAGGGTCTCTTGGAAATGACATTCTGACATGAGAGAGTCCAGTTTAGAGTACCAGCCACTTCAAGCAGGTGCACAGGTCTGTGTGATGCATGTGACATGACTGTAGAGGAGACACTGCTGGGACAGGACAGGCAACAAATCAAAGGGTAAATGTCCTCATGCTCTTATAAATGTCTCTTTCTTAGAAAAATCACGGTACTAAATGAATTTTCTGGATATGGGATGCAAGCAAAACCACATAGAACATAACAAACCTATATTCCCAGAGTAGGATTGTAAACTTTCATTTAAAAATCACAGGGGAAGGCTGTCCCTCTGCTACATTACCTGATGTATTCTCATGAGAGCTACCCTTTCCATCACGTATTAAGTTGATTTTTGCATAAAAGCTGCATGGAGGAAGGACCTACCCATTCACATGAGCCCGTGCTCATCCCTTGCTGTGTGTGAATGTAAGTTCACAGTGTGATCAGTGCAGGGAGGGGCAAAAAGCTTGACAAGAATCCTTAGTGGGTAGGATGCTTCTCTGAGGAGGACCACATGAACATGGGAAGTGGCCTTAATTATTTCCTACAATAGCAGCTGATTTCTTGTGTGTTGTGTCAATAATATATTGATCTCTTAACAGTAGGTAGATGAAAAGGAAGCAATTTTGTGTATCTACCTGCAAATGTACCAAATACCTAGCTGTTTCTGGGACTTGACTGTTGAATGGACTGTCATTCCTAAACCTTGCTATTCCATATTTTGGAAGGTTTTCTATTTACTTCTGTATAAGGTGATTCTCCTATGCAGGTTTTAATTTTCCTTTTGTTTACTTTGAATCTCTTAGATTCTTAGCTTTAAATACAATGTGTTCATTGTATTTAAAGCTGATCAGTGAAAGGACACTGATCAGCTTTTCATGATAATTTCAGTTTGCACTTGTACTCTCAAATGGATGTGAAGAATACATGTGGGAATATTTTTTTAATTCAGTGTTTGTATTCAATAAATTTTACAGAGTTTAAATACCACTTCCAAATCTGTAATATATATGGGCATAGTTAAAAAACTTACTCGTTGTAGTGGCCTTGCCATATCTTTGCTCTCTGCCTAGATTGCTTCAATTCTTAGGTTTCAGCAAAGAGCAAAATTGGATATTTTAGAAACATTGACAGAAGGCTTCGTTTGTGTAATTTTCTTCTACATACCTTAAAACCAGTGATCTGAACCTTGTGCTTTGTTGCTAACAAGGGTGTGTTTTTCTCTTTCCTCCTTAACTCTTTAGCAGCCTTCCAGACCTCTTGTTTTGTCTGCCAGTTGAATTTCTGCCTTATCCTCACCCCCGAGCTGCCAGAGTCAGGATCTCTCACCTAAGCTTGACATTGTCGCTGCAAATCACTTGATCTTGGCTGTGAGTCAATGCTACCAAGTACAAAAAAAAAAAAAAAAATCCAAAAACCCAAATCCATAAATCTCCTTCATTACATCTGATCTTACCCCTAGCTAAGGCAATGATAAGTATTTTAGGGAATGGAGTAGGGCTTTTTTTAAAGCATTTGAGATATTTGTGCTTTAAGAATGTTGTTGTATTGGCCATAAGGGCTACCTACTAACTTACATCATCAGGTTTAAATTAAAGTGGTTGGCTCTAGGACAAATACTGGAATTTCTCCATTGAAGGCAATAAAATAGTGTTTGGCTTTTTCTGAATTTCTGTAACTTTGTTTGTGAAATAAAGGTCATCCAATTTTTCAGATTCAGTTGTCTAAACTTGTTTTGTCCATCTGTTTTTGTCCTGGCATGCAAACCAGTAAATCTTTCATGTAAGTGCTGTTTCATTGTTCTTCCAGAACAGTGAGGATGAACAACCAAGAATATTATTGTTTTCTAAATAAAACAGAATTGTTCTCATTTTCACTAAATATCTATTAGCAAGACAGATAATGTTGTGAAGTGCATAGCAAAATATTGATAATATATTTGTTAGTAATCAAGAAAAAATATCACTTCATTTTTAAAATGACATCTAAGATACAATGAAACAACAGAGATGTAAATAATTAAAAATATTTTAACAATATCTTTTTTCTTTTTTTTAAATTTATTTCTGAGGGACTCATTCATAGCCATTTTCAGATATGGCCACAATTTAGTGGGCATGTATTTCAAGACTTTGCAGGGAAGTAATTTGCTTCAGCTTTTATGCATTTATAAAATAGATATGAATTATAAACATTGCATAGTTTTAACACTATAAAAAAAACTAATAGTCTTTGCTTTTGTCATTGCAATGAGTAGGTGATAATAGTGTAAAATTTATAAAGTGTCTGTTGATTCAATTTTTTGAGTCAGATTCTGATCTATATTTAGATTTGCCAAATTACAGGAAAGTGTCAGTGAGATATGACTGTCAGAGGCTTACATGCTGCTGCAGAGAAAGCTGAAAACAGGAATGCCTTAAATTCTTAGAAACTAATGACAGAGTCAGTGTGGGTGAGCACTGAACAAAGACAGAGATAAAACACAACTGAACGCTTCAGAAATGTTCATGTTTTCTGGCAGTAATGCTTTTTGTACCTTTGATGGGGAGGGATGGCAACCCTGTTGTCACACAAAGTTGTCACCACAGGAGCAGTGAATATGACTTTGAAGCAGCATGGGCTAGGTCGGGGTTTTACCTGAGGTGGTGCATGAGGATGATGATGACAGGCAAAAATAGTTCAGCAGGGCATGGCAGAGCTGCCACGAAGGACTTAACCTTCACCTGGCAGCAGCCCTGCTGCACTGCAGAGCTTCAGCTCGTGCCATGGCACAAGGCACAGCAGAGCCTGACTGCAGTCAGTATTGTCAATCCTTCAGAGAAATGCTAATTGGCTTGGTGAAGTATTGCTCCTGTTTAAGGAAATAATTGTATTGTTGAATAACTGGTGTTCCATATCAGCTTTCGAAGAGATGCAAAGGAAGCTGCTCCCTAGGATGCCTTTGTGAGTTCTCCAGAAACCAGTCAACTAAGGACTAAAAAGGGTACATAAAAAAACCATGGTATTTGGTGAGATTTAGGTAAAGACAAACAAAAGACAAGTTAATGTATCAAAATTATTCGTGTAATGCAGCAGCAACAATTTAACATAATTTCCACAGGAGAAAACATGGCCTGCAAATTTTCCTTTTCCGTGTCAATTAGCTTTTCTCATGCTTCACCAAATGCCTTTAGCAGCACCTAGAATTATTGTGATAATGGAAGTTTAACTTGGCAAGAGGCAGAGGAACTCAGTCAAAGCCAGAATAATGAATCAAGCCCTTCACACTGACAAGGGAGTAACCCCCTCCCTCTCCCTCTGACTCTCACGTGTCTGGGGCACATAAGTATCCATGTCCCTCCTCATGCAGCACGGTGGGGATTTGAAGCGGTCAATGGGCTGTTTACAGGCTACACTGGCCTGAACAGACTGTCCTGCTGTCAGACTTAAACTAGTCTGGATTCTTTGTTATGTGAGCATCACTATCATATATCCAGTTTTCCTCAAAAAGAATTTATTTTTTCCTTTGTTTGGCAAGAAAAGAACACTTTGCCATTTGCTCAGTGTTTCAGGCTGTCTGATGCCTGCTCAGGCTACTGGGTCTGACCAGGCTCTGCGTGCACTGGAGGGCAGCTGGGCATGACAGATGAGCTCTAAAGGTACAGTAAGCCTCAAGTTCTGGGATATATTGTTCTGCCTGTATTTGCATCACAGATTTGTTAAGATCCGTAAGCATCATCTGTGTTACAGAAGAATCAGGCACACAAGTATGGCAGCACTAGACACAGATACCAGTTTACATGCACTTAATGTTCCATTGCTATTCTGAGTGGAAAAAAATCAATGTGTGCTGCTCCTAGGATTACCTTCAGGCAGTGGCCACAACAAAAAATTGCCTGGGTGAACCTTTTTGCTTTGCCATATTCAGGTCTTCCTATGCCCATGGATTGTTGCACACCAGGATGAATTTTAAGGATATTCCACAGGCAAGAATCCCCCCAAAAATGAAACAAAAGTGTTACTGCCTCTCATTTTGCTTATAATGGAACACAGCCCTCTAACCTCATCTTGTAAGTACTTTGAATTGAATCCTCAGGTGGTGCAAGTTGTCTACTCTCCACAGAGGAGTGGTGTTTCCAGGGGTATCAATGGGAACCCTTCATATTGAGCATTCACAAATGCAAACCTGTGGCACATGAGCCTGTCTTGAATGTGTTTGTGAGCATAGATTGATCTTGTCATGAAGCAGAGAACAAATTTTATTTGAACTCTGTCCCCCTTGTAACTTTTTCTTTGCAATCCTCAATATGTTTTTGCATTTAGGGACTGTAGAGACCTTCTGTAGCTGTGCTAACACATGCCAGTTCCTCTGGGTTAGACTAAAAAGCTGTTTAGCCTGGTAAAACTCCTCACAGCTGTTAACCAAAGATTGTATTGGATGAGGGGCATGCCCCATATGTCAGAGGGTGCAGAGTTCACATGTTAATAGGGTTTCACATTTTAATTTTGCTTTCCAAACCCACAAATAATGAAGACTGAACCGCAAAGCTCCTGTGGCAGAATGATTGCAAATAAAGCAAACTATGATTGATCTGAACTTGACAGTGAAGTGCTGTTTTGTCTATCTAACCCAGGAGCACATAAGTATCCACTAGAGAAATGAGTGACCTGCCTCATCTTTTGCATTGTAAAGTCATTTTGGCCACAGTTCTGCAAAGACAAGTTCATGCTCAGCTTTTAATATAAAGACTGTAATTAGAAGTAGCTTTGTCTGTTCCTGAACAAAACTGGTTACATACCCTTGGACATGAACACACACTTGAACACACATTTGAACACACTGTCGAGTTTCAACACCTCTGCAAGAAATGGCCCATCCTCTGCATATTGTGAAAGATAGTGTGTGAGGTCTCTATTTGCCCACTGCTTACAAAATAAAATGCATTATTAAAACTGTGTTCATAAGATTTGAGTTGCATTATCCTTTTTCCCAGCTTTGACAGCATGGTTTTACAAAAATGTATACATTTTTTGTCCCAGGATGACAATATATGTTATAAAATGTCTATGCTCCAACGGAAGAGATTTTCTCCCCTTTTTAGGAGACTGTTCCTTTTGCAGGTAATTCAGGATACTTATAGAATGACAACAGTAAATCTGAACTACTGATTTATACTAACCCAAGTGGTTTTTAATTACTAAAAAGAAACATTGTTTAGGGTAAAACAAAATTATAAATATGTCTGTGTGGTAGTATATGAGTTAATTCAGAATGATTTGAAAATGAAAACTTCCTTATGTGAATGAGAAAGGCAAAAGAAAGTGTAAAGTACTACTTTAGGCTTTCTTTTGAAATTAAGAAAGCCTAAAGAAAGCCTTGAGAAAGCCTAAAGTTCTACTTTCCATAAAAACAGACATCAGCTGTACTGAGCAAGCTGTCTTTCAAAAGCCAGTGGCTTCTCTCTCCAGTGTGGTGGCTTAACAACAAACTGACAGCACAAGTAGGTGTACTATTGCCTTAGGTTTAAAAGAAGAGTGTGAACACACCCAGTATATTGGAAGCAAATATTCTGAAAGTTTCCCACAGGCTTTGTTGGAACATGTCAGCTTCTCTGCAGCATGTAAACACCAAGAGAGGGGTTGATTCTAAGCTTGCCAACTTCCAGCCAAGAGTGGGTTTTCTGAGGAAAGTCACACATGTCATTACCCTACACTGACTTACAGCTTGGGGCCCTTCTCTTAGTTCCACTGAAAAATGAGAGTGGTAGAGTCACTCCACTGGTCAGGATTCCTAGCAAGTTTTCAACATTAGTCTTTTAGATTTATTATTGTAAAATTTTACATGCAATATTTAAACTAAGTTTACATGCAATAATTAGGTAAGTTATTGCAGATGCAACAGAGTGCTATACATTCTTTTTCTTAATTCCCTTAAACTTCACCACGAATGGTAGTGGTGGCTGCACAAGGAAGAACAGTTAAAAATGAATCAGACAGAAGGGGGGAAAATGGTCATTTGTTCTTCCCTAACTTTCTTTTCAAACCTAAGACTTATTTGTGTAGTTTAATTTAATTTATGTATCTGACTGTGATCTCATGGAGTTATCTAAATGAATCCTATGAGTAAAAATAAGAGGTTTTATTTCCATTCTTCTTTTTCCTAAAACCAAAATTATGTCTAATAAAAAACAAACAAGATTTTAAATATTTAGGAGTTTATACTGGCTATATACACAAGGTTTATAGGCCAAAGTTTTCAAATATTTTGCTTAATTTTACATTCCAGATTTGTCTCTTCCATAAAAAAGCCACAGTAGCTTTTGGCATTAGTGGGATATACAGGCACTCAGTGGTTTTAAGTCAAACCAAATGTGAGTCTGGCCACTTAATTATTTCTGAGGTCTGCTTTAAATATCCAACATTATACCACTAAAGATTTCTGCTGGGAACATTATTCCAGAGCACCTAGCTTTTGGGGTTTACTGACTCCCTAAAGCCTGCAGCTCTTCCCTGGAAGCTGAGAGTGAACTCCTTCCTGGCACAGCCAGTAGAGCTGCTCCATTCCCAGCCCATACCTTGGCACAACAGAAATCCAGCAAGACTTGTTTGTGGCAATGCTTGGCTCCTTCCCCCTGAAAGCAGCAGGTGCCTCTGAAATATTGTAAGGCTCCTTCATGCAGGGCTTAACCTCCTTTTTTTGAATGGAATCTGGAAGATTAACGTGGGCTTGGGAGCCTAACATGGGCTTGGAAGCCTGCCACCAGGAGCTGCGTTTGGAAACTTTGATCCAACTTTTATCAGGTCATTACTGGATTACAGATTTCTGTTTCTGCTTTCAAAATGAGTATTCATGTCTGTGTAAAACAAAAACCATGAAAGCTTTAAGCTTTCTCTAATTTTTTTTTTTTTTTTTTCCACTTGGAAGTATGGAGCATGGCATAAACTGCAGGAGATTTAACAAATTCATCAAAGGTAGAAGTTGTTGGAACTTAAGCAGGTTGTGTTACATTCCCTACTTGGACATGAGGTTACCAGTGCAAAAGTAACAAGTGCTCTTACTGCTGTACACCTGCATCCTTAACCTTTTAGCATGGCAAGAATGAAAGACACAGTACATTACAGGAGGGCAAAGGAGGAAGGAAAAATTTTTCCATGAGTTACTACAAGGAACATATTGATGGCTGAAGCTCAGTCATGATATCTATGAAGTACTGAATTCTTCCTTGAATTTAAGGATAAAGTTTTTGACAGGTTGCTGAGAGCCAGATTTTAAAAAAGTCCTGCAATTTTTTTTCCTTAGTTATTGTTGGATAATTTAGATGACTAAATGCACTATAAACTGAGATGGTAAATGCTGATGCACTGTTTTTGGTGGCTGTAATGTTAAACTGCAGCTCATCATCATGACTCAGATGGAAGTCAAGTTCTGTGTTAAGAATTGTTCTGAAGAATCTGTCATGATTGATTTTGTGAAAAATAAAAGGCTGAGTCTGCATACATTCTAAAATTAATGAAGAACTTTATTTTAGTGCAAATCTGCTGTGTTGCCATTAAAGATAACTGGAATTCTGATGTTATAATCTAGAACACTCTTTGAACTGTAATGCAATGGACCTGGCTTTTAAGGTAAATAAACAAATTAGGATCTTACTGAGGCAACATCATACAGAGTAAACAAAAGGTAATAATCACTACAAGATTTAAGCAACATGCCAACATATGCTGAAATCCCTGAAAAATACAAGGAGTCTGATCTGAGTCATATCAATGAACAACATTGTTTCAGTTTAGTGGATCTTGTGGAATTTGACTCCTGATAACTCTGAAAATTCTGGAACTGAATTGTCTGGAAAAACGAAATATTACTTAATTAATCCAATTAAGTAATTATATCTGTTGTGTAACTTCCTCATAGTCAGGTGCTCTTGTGTTCTGTTAAACACCAAAAGATGCTTGAAATGCATTGGTTTTGACATTATTGGCATATTTTCCTATGAATTTTTATTCACAATAATGTGGAATTTAAAACGATCTTAAAAGAAGATACCATATGAAGTCTGTACCCTTGTTTGTTTGCATTAATGTGTTTCAAGAGCTTCTCACTGACCTGAAAATTGGCAAATTTAATGTTTCTTTTTCTTTTGCATTGCATTTTTAATTTCTTTCTGATGCCCATGAAAGAATTACAACTTTTCAAGAGTTAAAAAGATTTTTTTATCAAGTCTATCTAGATAAACTGATAATAAAGTTGTGACTGTAGTTTTAAGCTCATTTTAAGAAGAAATTTGACAGTCATTTAGGAAAGCATTTGTCTTAAAGGGAATAAAAATGATTATAAAAGAAATAAGGGACATTGAAGGCAGTGACAGGTTGTAGAGTGGGAGTGGGAGAGCTCCACTGCCTGGGTTCCCTCTTAAGCTTTCCTAATTAATTGACAATTTTTCTAATCTTTAAAAATTTCTTTTACACTGAAAATTCAAGTAATTGGAAGGAAATTTTCTGCCTTCCTACCTGTTCTCAAAAAGAAGCCACCTGGCACAGCCAGCCACTTCTGACTTAGATTGAATTGCTCCCTTATTCTTAGCTGTGATAGAGCAAAGCATAGTTTGTATTCCAGGTAGAGAAAACAACTGCTAATGTCCAGAAAATTCCAGCCTGTATTTGAGATGTTTTTAGGTCCTCCTGACTGAGCTGTCTTGATTTAGTTTCATGCTAAATGTCTTCAGTTGTGACTGACTTGTGATAGCCACAGCCAACGTAAAGCTCATCTTAAAGGACATGCAAAGTGAAGTGACCTCAAAAAGCTGTTTTCTGGAGTCTTGCCAGCAAAGAGAGAAGGATGATGCCTTTTTGAGCAAGTCATCCATGGGTGACTTGGAAACTTTAGCTCCAAGTAACTCATGGGCCAGCCCTTGCAGAACAGGCAATAAAGCAACCTTTGCTGTCCCTCTCAGTGCCTTGAGATGATGCTCTTCAGTGCTAACCTCAGTTTCCTGTTCTGGGGGTGTGATCCAGCTCTCTCACTCCATAGCTGCACACCATGAGCACTGATTGGCAGAGCCAGTCCCTCAGAGGGGTGAATGACTGTCTTACCAGACAAAGAGAGACTGAGATGGGTCATGAGAAAGTATCCTTTAGTTTGTTAAGGGCTGAGTGGATTTAGCTTCTCCTTCTAATCTATCTCAAAGATTTCAACAGCCACGAGGACCAGCCTTGATCCTGCTAAGCCTGTCTTGAAAGAGGAATCTTAATTCATGCACGTCCCAGTGACTTTGATGGAACTGCTCACATGTGTAAGAGTCTGTAGGATCAGCAACCCTTAACTAACAAGGGAGTTATGTAGAGCTGCATGGCATCTGTAAATAAACACAACACTACAGACCCTGGTGTGCTGCTCTGCTCCTTTTTGGACACACCATCCTATCGTTGCTGAGGCAAAGTCTTCCCTGCTCTCTTCGCATCACACAGATGGGATCAAAAAGCTGAAGAACTGCGTTTTCGTGACGGGAGTCCATCACAGGAGCATTGCTATTAGTCTTTGCTAGCCATCAATGTCTGGAAATTTCACAGTCAAGTTGTTAGTGATTGTATTGAAAGGGTTTATGTGTGGGTGGCTGAAAATATGGTGCCTGGCCCCTGGTGCCAAACTCTCAGGCAATATCAGCTGTCTTTACACAAGTGATGAGGCAGAATATGTTACTTTAAGTTTAATATTCAGAACTTCGTCTCTCTTGCTGTCAAAAAACTATACATGTGGAGGAGATGACTGAATACAGAAAGTGCATAATTAAATACCTCAGCACAGAAGAAGACATCATGTAGTTTTCATGGGGAAAGGTGGTGTGAAGTAGTTTTTTTATTGTTTACATGTAAATTTCTCTCTTTAAATTATTGTTTTATTTAATGTAGCATCAATTTCTGTCTGTATCAGTAGTAATTTTGTTGTAGATTCTCTGAATGTGTAGTTGACTTAGCAGTGTTTTGTCATGTGTACACAGATAGTCAGGAGCTTGGCTGTGCTCCTCACACTTTATAGAAAGTTTCCTATTTGTTTTTTACTCATTGCATTACATACCATTACTAAAAAAAAAATGGAAACTGGTAAATCTATCCCTGTTTTTGCTGATGTTTCGTTTTCTATTATGAAATTAAGTAATCTGTATCTTAAACACTGAGAGGGAGTGAGTTTGAAAAGGGGAAAGGAAAATGTGGAAAAGGAATTCCTGAAGAGAGTCATCTCACATTTTGTTATCTTCTTTTGTTTTGTAATGCTTGTGGAAGCTGGTGATACCCTCCAAAGGACATTCAACACGTGGTCGACCAGACAAGGTTTTTTTGGGCCACCATTTGTCCTTAGAGGTAAGAAGGAAGTAAAATGGTGATTGCTGGTGCTGTCTCTGGGAAGGGCCTCAGGTCATAGAATAAGAGAATCATCAGAGGTGAAAGAGACCTCTAAGATCACCAAGTCCAACCATCAACCCAGCACTACCACTGTAACCCCCACACTGCTAAACCATCACCCAGATTCACACAGCTCTTGAGCATCTCCAGGGATGGTGGCTCCACCACTTCCGTGGTAAACCTATGCCAATGCCTGACCACTCAAACAGTGAAAAGGTTTTTCTTATATCTCATCTGAATCTCCTCTGTCTCAGTTTATGGCCATTCCCTCTGGTCCTCTCATTGCAGGCATGGTTGGAGGGACCAGCCCCCACCACACCACAACCTCTGACAGGGAGTTGTTGAAAGCGATGAGGTCCCCACTGAGCCTCCTCCTCTTGAGACTAAACAAACCCAGCTCCCTCAGCTGTTCCTCATAAGACATGGTGTGTTCTACCTGTGAATATCCATTTTTAAATTTTAAGATTTTTATTAATTTTTAGAGGAGATTACTGCTCTCTGTTTTCTCTCCAACATGCTTGTTTGCATACCTGTGCTTTGCAGTAATGGCTACTAAGCTGCTTAGACAAAAAAAAACAGGCATATGCACTAAACTATTTTAGGGTTTTTTTTTATGAAGCAGCAGAAAAAAAAAAATCCCTAAAAGCCATAGATCCGTCCCTTCAAGATTTAGTGTTAGCCTTCAAAAAAGTTTAGCAGTGGGTAGTGTGGAAAAGGATAATATATATGTATTTAAAGATAAACCGTTCTTTATTTCTCTCTGCAGCAAACCATATTGCTGATTAACCACTGCTTTCATAAACTACAAGTGGGCCATTTAAGCTGTTTCACTGCTGGTTAATGTACTGTATTGTGCTCCCTCTTTCTACAGTACCTCACTAGTGTTTTGTTTTTATTAGAAATTCACCTATCCTTGTCTACCGAGGAGAAAAGAAATTACACTACAGAGCCCTACAGCCCATAAAATGGCAGAGATTCCTAAATAAGAGCGGCCCGAAACTGAAACCTCTGTCTGCCTGCACTGTAATGAAATGCATGACTACAAGAGATAATAATAATTGCAGCAATAGCTCGTTACAGCTCCCAGATGATTTGGTGCTGTCAGGAGTGCACTGTCCTCTGACATCCCAGGAGGCGAACAGCATCACTGACTGCAGGCCCTGATTGGTGTAGTGAAATATTGCTGGCAAAAATTAAAAGGTCTTGGTGTCAAAATAATTCATGATATGCATATCTTCCATTCTGATGAAATGGCTGATATCCGGATTAGCAAGATAATAAAACTGATCAGGCTACAGTTAAACAATTTAAGCTGGAGAGCTGTTCATTTTGTAGGTGTCACTTGTCAGATCAAGGGGTCAGAGCGGGATGAAAGGCTCTCCCCAGTAACCTTCTGATGATTTGGATCTGGAATGTTCTTCATGATTTGTCCAAAGTTTTCATCACTGTGCTGCCGGGTAGCATTACCATGGCAGGCTCTGTTCTGACATTCAAATCCTGGGAATGACAGGTTATTAGGAGAAGAGAACTGGCTGTACATACATTAAGCCCCATATCACTGACCTGTAATTTGAACTGATAGTGATATTGTAATTGAGTGAGTAAAAAAAGGAATTTTTTATTAAAACACAGGAAGATGAAGAAAACGTTTATTCTCAGGTGATTTATGGGTTCATAAAATAAGCTTTTTTGATGATGGTTTATTTTATGGCTCTTGAAATGCTGAGCTGTGTGCTTACTATTTATTTTATGGAACAGTTATTTAAAATATAGTAGCTTCCCATATATTTCCAGCCTGTTCATCAGTAACGGGGCTTGTGCAGATGGAGAGATACCCGTTTCATATGGGAGTTCATGTATTTGAATAGTTCAGGGATTATCCCAATAAAATGGACCCAGGAAAATATTGTACCCAGTTAATGCTCATTGCTTCAGAGACCCCTTAATGTCCTTTCTTGACACCTTATTGCAGGATATTATTATACAATGGCTCTTCAGTCATATGGTGATAGGGAGTGGGGCAGAGCAGGGCTATCAGGGTAATTGACTCCTGTGCACGGCAGTGTTACACACTTGAGTAACTAATTTAATGGAATGTGTTTTCATGTTCTCCCACACAACCCTGCCCCGACATAATTCTCCTCTCAGGGGTGCCAGCAATTTGGGATAGGTAAAGAGTGGCATAAAAGCTCTTGATTTCCCAAAAATGGCACCACAGCTTCTGTGGTAAATCTGCTGTTGGTGAAACAACTGCATCTGAGCCCAATAAATTAATTAGAGTTACCAGGAATTCTCTGCCCCTGATGAAACCAGACCTCCAGTGCTTGCTTGACGATTTTTTTTTTGGTGTTGATTGTTATTGTGTGTGACCACTGGGTTTTGTTGCACAGTACAGAGATAATGGTTTGGCATGGGTGAAGTGCTTAAATGATCCATCAATAGCAGGAATTGGGCTGGATGTCTGCAGAATTCTGCAGCTGTGTGAAAAACACCACTCCCTTGAAACTTGCAGGAGTCTTGTGCTATTTCAGCATGAACTGGTCCTCACATTAGTTCAGGCAAAGGTGGTGGGATTTTTTTTTGGTGGTGTTTTTTGGTTTTGTTTTTTTTTTTTGAGAATGCAGAGAAAAAGAAATGGCCAATTCTAAACAAGGCAGCTGGGTTCTTAAATATCAGTCACAAAGGACACTGATGGTTTGTTGATGCCAGTTTTTCTTCTGAACTGTTCCTAGAGATGCAATGAAGTGAGGATCAAAAATCACTGTCAACAAGTTTTTTTTATTTCCCTTTTACTATGGTACAATCTTTATCTAAATGCTTGGTCATATCATAAATATTAATAGATTGTATATGATAGAATATATATCTAAATATGTCATATAAATATATTTCACTAAATATATATTTTGTGATAGAAAATACTTGATTGCTGTGTGTTTCTTCTCTGTTAATTTTCACAAGCAAGATTACTAATCCCTGAGAAACTCTGGGTTCACTGCATTTGCCTGACAGGTCTTTCTTCAGAAAAGGTACCAAGTCTGGTATTCACATACCAGTCTTTTAAATCAAAAGACAAGTCCTACAGACAATATTTTGTAATATCTACTCAAATATTCAGATATTTGAGTAGATTCGAAAGAAAATACATTATAGAAGACTTTTAATTAATTAGCCCCCACCCAACATAACTACCTCTTCTTTTGCTTGTAATTACATCACAGTTGTCAAGTGAATATTGATGCTTATATAATTAAAGAATTGATCCTTAAAGCATAATAATGGGATAATAATATTTGCATAATTGTATTAAAAAAAAGTTTCCAGAATGTAAATTTTATGGCCCATCTTTCAGAGGGATTTGTATATACTTGCCCTTACAGTTAGGTCAAGTACAACTGAAATTTGTGAGCTTACCCTCACGAGTAAAGTTAAATAAGTAAGCTTATATTTCCAGGGCTAAACCTACAGATTCTCCCTAATGCAGTCTCCCCAGGCTACAGTGAATGATACAGTTGTCTTTAGCCATAAACTGTACTGTAGTTTTGGAAGGACACAGAGTTTAGACCTTGTCAGTAGTTTTGCTTTGCTCTGTGCCATTAAGATATATGCACAGTTTGTTTTTATGGTGTTTGCTGTCATTTAATTACTGATGCATCAAGATGATCTTCCCAATTCAATTATGTTAATATTAATGATTATCTTGGTGCTTTTTTCTTCAAGTCAGCTGAAGATTTTGGGATGTTGCCTTCCCCATGCACCAAGAATGCTCATCATCTAAATGGAATGATTGTGTGCTTGAGGATGGTTTGATGGACTTCCAGATGTAGCCTTTCTTTACTTGTTAAAAATTGGAACTCATGGAGGTTAGTGCAGAAGTTGATTTTTGACACATAAACTAGAATAGTTGAGGAAGGTTCTTAATAAAGCTTGAGGGCAATTTCGTTTGCTCTTTCTCTAGTGCAGAAAATAATCATTGGATAGGTCATCACTGGTAGGCCATCCACTTTTGGGGGAGGTTTTGGTGGAGAAGGTGGAGTTAACTATTATGAGTGTCTTTCTAAGTGTTGTATAACAGCAGTTTCAGCCTTTTTTTTTTTTTTTTCTCTCAGCTTCTCTCCCTGTGTGGACATGGAGAATTAATTTTTTTTTTATTATGTATTACAGTTATGTTTAAAAATATATGGTATGACAAATTCTGATTTTTTACATTTTTATGGATATAGCCTGGTGTCTGGTTTTCCACTAGACACTTTAAACATAATCAGTAAAACACAAATTGCATCTGGGGAAAGGTTGTTGAAAATCTTTGAATTTGTGTAATAATCAGTGAGTTATTTTCTCTCTTAGCTTACCACAAATTTTCACAGAAGTTCAGGTGCATTCCTTATGGAAGACAGGTGAAAGGAGAGGATAGGAAAGACAGGGAATTTTTAAAAATACACTAGAAGCTGGATTTAAACTCATTAATTCTGATTAAATCCAAACAGCCTGATTTCAATATGCACATATTTGATTAAAATTTATTTCTTATACACAGTGTGTAAACATAGGTATCGATGTAGTTAGAAAACATTAGATAGTGAATTTTATATGCAATATATATTGTTTTGGAATAGATGTTTGTATTTTACTTACTTTACTATGCAATTCAACCAGTTGTAATGAAGACAAATAATTTTTTTTGCCCTTCCATTATCTTTTCTATGTCACCGGCATGTATTTGAATCTACACATACCAACAATAAAGATGCAAGAAGATATGAAAAACAGGGGGAGATCAGTTGATTACAGACATAAAAAGCTATGAATTTATTGTTTCCACATCAGCTGTACGTTTTGGAGATACCTACAAAATGACTCAGTAGCTAAGCTTATTTGATTCCCTTACAGGTTTTATGTCTTTACTCCATTTTAATTTTTCATTAGAATATAATAATAGCCACAGGAAAAAATGATTTGGTCTGTGATCTATTTCATTATGTTCTCATCATAAGGGGAGAATCTGAAGTGGGAGAGCATCACTAATTTTTCGGCACAGTAATTTATTCTACAGTATTTAAATGTTGTAATTTTCACACTGAGGCACATGCTGCCACATCTATCGTCCCCTGGACTAGTCTCTGTCTTGCTCTTTCCTTTTCATCTGTTTTGTTTTTGCATTTTTTTTCATAAAATCGACAGATGGCCTCTTGATGAATCCTTGATAATACTGTCATGTAAAGCAGCTAAGACTAGAAATCATCTCACAACAATTTTTCATTGCAAAGAGAAAATTGAAGGCAGACAAATATCGCTAAGTCCATAACAACAGCAACAAAATATCCACTTCGTGTAAATAAAGAGGACAAGCTTTCCTTATAATGCTCAAACACTAATGCCAGTATCCTTTAAAGCCTCTGGATTTTTTATGCTACATTTAATTCATCTTTCAGCCTTGGGTTTGTTTAATATTTTGTTGGTTTCAAATTCAGAAACATTTTCTCGGCTCTTAATGTGTTCTCTCTCCTCCTTAGTCCCCCTCCTTTTAGGTCTTTATAATTGTGGATCAGGTGAAGTTTGCTTCCCCTCATTTCAAGGTCATGCACCACTAGGACCATTTTCCTGACTCAGAGGGCACGTAATTTCACAGCCGTGTACTCCTCATTAATCCACCCTGAGTGGGTGCTCAGGAAGTTCCAGATCACAGATTTGTTTTTGTCTTGTTCTCTGACTCAGTGCTTCACAAAAGGATTAGATTAACCCCTTTTGATTGTATTTATATCTTAGTGCATCATGATAGAAATAAAGTGATTTCTTCTCCCCACGTAACCTTCCCACCCCTTCCACTTTTGCACTGGGGACCAACAGCATTTCTTTTCCAATAGTGTTCAGTTAAAGTGGAGCTTGTGGCAGACAGAGAATTATTTGTTTTCTCTTTGCTCTCTTAATGTGGCTTTAATGCATGAATCTATTTCTTCCCATTTCCAGAGACTTGTTTATTAACTTTGAATGGTTGTTTTTATTTTTTTTAACTGGAAACAGCTTCAGTCCCCTGGCTCTGAATGTGGTCTCATCTGGACTTGAATTGCCCTGGATCTAAACAAAGAACAAAACAAAACAAAAAAAAAAAAAATGACACAGTGACTACTGGAGAGGATGCATTCTTTCCCCCTTGATATTGTGCCCCAGCCAACTGCTTCAGCCAGACCCCTTCACCTGGGAGCTCTTTTCTGCCTCCAGTTGTTGGTAAAGTTCTGCTTGGGACCAGCTGGTGGAAGGGATCCCCACTCTCTGCCCCAGGTGGGGATTGACTCCCCAAGTGGAGTTTGTGCTCCCCTCAGGATTGGGGAGCCTGGTGTGCTGGAGGCCTCAGGAGGGTCTTGCATCCCTGTGCCACAGCTGGCCTGTAGCAAAATGCAAAGCATGCGGGAGCTCTGAGAAATATTTTTAAATGGAGCTGATCTGCTGCATTTAACATCTTAAGGGAACAAGGTTTGGTATTTGGAGCAAGCCACTGGGAGACCTGAGCTAGCACAAAACATGTAATTACTTAACATTGGTCCTTCTTTCCTGTGTCTGTACCAGGAAAAGAAAATCCTAAATTATATAAAGCCATTTTAAATTCTACAGGTAGGATTTGATTTGAGATAAAAATAGCCTGCAGGGTATGTGGGGAAACCAGCCTGCAGCCGTATGTAGGAAGCTCACAACCTTTCAACAATCCACTTTTTGTAATGGGAGCTTAGGTCTGTGTAAACACCTAACTTCAGGTCCCTTATCTGAATAGGAATCCACCCTTAACATCCTTGTACTGGACCTATCTTAAAGATACAACCATAGTAATACATACCCTTACTTTGTGACATCTCTTGTTATCATAAATGACTGTGTTTCCTGCGGAGAAAATCAAGAAGCCCCCTAACTCTAGACATTGGTCCAAACTGAAGTGGCTAGTGGTCCCAGATCCACTAAGCTTATCACTGAAATGGATTAGATTCAAATTGCATGTTGGGGGTAAGGGGATGCTGACAATTGCTGCAGGAACTACCACAGAGTTTCATTATGGAAAATGGCAGAGGAGGGAGGAAGAAAAGATTTGGCCAGCTTAGAGGAATGAAGAACTGAAAGGCAATGCAGGAAAGGAGACAGGGAGACAATACTGAAGTTAATTCCTATTCATTGGTCAGATAAACCAGACTGAGCAGATAAACTAAACTTGAAGGTTAATGGGCTTTACCCATCAGCTAACTGGTGAGATCTGCTGTGTGCAGGTTCCTAACTGGCCACAACTAGACTACACTGGAAAAAGATGTGTACATTCCATTGGTTCCTGGTTTCCTATTAGCCAGAAGGGGATTACTTGTTTCATCCAGATTGTGCAATCATTTATGATTTCATACTGAAACATATCAAACAGGGTGGGGAAATTCCCAGTGAAAACTGTAGAAAGTTCTCAGAATGTCTCCCTGCTTTGGCTCCTTCTGATCTTCCTAGTGGCTTAATTAAAGAATCCAGTTTTGGACATGCCAACATAACAAAGACATCAATAAACTGAAGCAAATTCTGCAGGGGGCCATTGAGGTTGTCAGGCTGCAGCACCTGTCCTGTGAAGAGAGGCTGAGCAGACTGGGTTCATTCAGCCTTGAGAGCACACTGCTTCTGGGAGACCTATCAAAAGAGTACCAGAATCAAGGAAGAGCTTATCAAGAAGATGGAGACAGGAATTTACAGCACTCTGTGCTGAAAGAGCAAGAGACCTTGGAAGGGGAGAAACTAAAATTGTATCCTAGTGGATATGAGGAAAAACTGTTTCACCATGGGAACAGTGAAGCTGTGGAAGAGGGTGCTCTACCTGCTCACGCCCATGTTTACAGAATTTGTTAGAATTTGTGTGTGATGAGTAACATCACCTGATCTAATAGATGTGCCTGCTTTAAGAAGGATGACCTGTCCAAGTTGTATTGCCCTCTGATTCACATGGGATAGAGGAGAATCCCTACTTAATTCTGCTCTCTCTAAAGCAATGGAGAGAAGCTTTCTCTTTCTGCAGATCTGAGTCCAAGGTGATAAAACCGTAGAACCCCAGTTGGACCTTCTTTTGCCTTTTTACTTTTGGCATCATCTGCAGGATGATGACGATGAAGGAACCACAGCAGAGTTTGTCCCTGGGGGCTGTGGCCAAACTGACCGAATTTCTGGAGGCCCTAGCCCCAAAAGGGAAATAACCCCAAATATTGCAAGCTGTTCTACACAGAGAGTACAAAAGAAGCTTTATATGGATATAAAACTATGGAAATTCCAGAGTACTTTTTGATGGCTTCTCTGGCTTTTGTTAAGGGAAGAGAGAAAGTCTCAGATGAGAATGAGAGGAAGACTTGCTCCCAGCTGGGACCTCTCTCAGGCTGAGTGCCACTCACTCTGGTGCAGATGGCTGATGACTTCTTTCCTTGAAGCAGGATAATTTTGGACTACCTGTGGGGTATGCAAACTTATAGAAAATTAAAAACATAGAGTCACTTCTTTTGTGTGGGAGGAGACACTACACTGCAGTTACTCTGCAGCTGAGCTGACTGCAGTACAGAAATCCTAGCTAGATTTAAACTGGCTTGTCTGGATGGTGCTGGTGGCATAAAAGAGAGCTCCATGCAGGCTGCAAAGCCCTTCTGAGGAACTCAACAAACACTGAGACATTTAGTCCCACCAATTTCTGTGCAACAAGAGCTATCACCCCCAGGATCCATACAGTGAATACAGTTCTCTTTGCCCAAACTGCAACAAATACAATATAGGTATACTTTTAAAATAGGCATACCTATAAAATACTCTTTTTTTTTAAAATGTGTTTTGACAGGATTCCCTTTGTTATAGGAATGTTTTCTTTTTTTCTCTTTGCTTCTCCATCCTGATCAGAAGCCCCAGGCTCATTCTTTGAAATCAGAGAGAGAAAAAGCCATGACAAGAACATCTCCAGAATTTAAATGATGTAATAAGAAAAAGGAGCAGAGCAGAGAAGAGCAAAGCTGTGTGAAGCAACCAGCCCTGTGTTCCATAAGGCAGGTACTCTGAAATTTGTTTGGAGACACTGAAATTTGGATTGTTGATTACATTGCTACTTCTGGGTGCTTTTAGTGCTACAACATTTAATATGTTTTTTTCCTTATGAAAGAGAATTTTCTTTTCCAATGGTATGAAATACCAGGAACTGTAGGTAGATAGTGCTCTGTAGAGGGTCATATCTATGACTCAAAGTCTTCTTCCTTAGCCAATATGCCAGTATTTTAGAGGTAAGAGGAAGGTACAAGATTTTCTAGGTACAGTGTAATTTTCTATTACATTGGCCCAAGCACCAAAGGCATAAAAGATTTGTAGAACTGTTGGTGTGAAGGAACAAAGCAAGAAAAAATCCAAAGTGATCGTTTCCACAGTAAATATGATCATTATTAAACCCATGTTCTCTGAGTTTCACAGAGCATATAAACTTGCTGCAGACAGGACTCATATTGGACTAGGCAATGTGCAAACAGAAGGCCAAACTCATAGAGCTGGCACCACCTTCAAACAAAGAACTTAAAATCAAACCTGGGACTCCAGCTCCTTGCTCACTTCCCACCCTATATCCAATGCCCTGTATCTGCTGCATCCTCTGTATGGCTTATGATTTCTTATGTAGTCATTTTCTGTTAGACTAGACCTGGATTCAGATCTGTGGTCCAAACCAAGCAGAGATATCTGTGCCACCCCTGGGGAATGCTTGCACCAGGCCAGTACTCTCAGAGACCTGGGGTGTAAGAGGTGCATCCACAGTCATTCGATGTGCTGATTCTTGCGGACTCCCTTTGCAAGCATCAAATTCTTCTGCCTTGCAAGGGGGCTGTAGCCATCTCTCACAGAGTTCTGGATTCATAATAAGACAATTAGGAGAATGTAACAGTGCCTACGTCTTCTTCAGTGAATTTGGTCCATGAACAATTAATAAATCCAGCTGTTCTTCCTTGGTCAGTGAAAGTGGGATTAAAGATGGTGTGGTTACCATCTAGCTGAAGTCGGGAGGTTAGTAAGAATAGTATGCTTGTTAATAACTGGAGTTCAATAATGGGCCAGAATTTGGATTGTCTGGTGTGGATTTTGTAAATGGTACATGTATATAGGATACTACTGAGTGTGAATAGAATATATCCATGCCACTGAATATACTCTTGTACATATACCTTCTTACACATTTTGTATACACTTTGAAGTTCTTGTACATTAATTAATATAATTGAGCTTTAGAGATATTTTTTATAGTATAATGTGTCCAAATACTAGAGAATCCAAGCAAAGAGTAATTAGTAAGAGAGCTCCTGTCTCACAAAAACCAATATTGAAAGTGCAAGAAGCAAGGCCTTCAGCCAGTGGTGAAGAGGTCTCACCTTGATTTCTTGCTGTGCAGGGCAATAGGGAGCTCAGCAGAGGGTGATATTGGTTGGCAGAACTCAGTCAACTTAAAGGAAGGGAGATGGGAGCTGGGAAGAGATTGTGACTCAGCCTCTTAGTGTTAGTGGCTGAAAGCTCCTGTCTTGTGATGCACCTGGGAGCTGTGAGTCGCCTCAACATCATCAGCATTTGCCTCTTTTTAGTCACCTTTTCTGCAAGGCCTCAATAAAGAGGAGAAATAAAAGATTTCCATGCCCCCAAATGTAATTTTTGTTTTTAGTTGTCATGACCAAAAATCCTGCATGTAGAAAGATGTAGTTGGTTTGTGTTTTCTTCCTTGTGGTCCTTCTCATTTCACTGTGGTATTTGTTCACACAGGCATGTTCTTTATATAGGATTTCTTCACAGGCTTTTATGTTACAAAACAGGCATCATCATGGGCATTGGTTGCACTTTGGAAAAAAAACCCAAACATTTTGGGAAAATTCTTTCTCCCCATGGAACAGAAGCAAAGTAGATAGTATTGCTGGAAGCAGTTTGGGAGGTGAAATGGATGTCTGCCTTGCAGGCTCTCCAGGGGTCACACTCTTTCTGCTGTGGGAATGAGTGAGCTGCAGGTGTTGCTGCAGTGCAAATCTCAGCCATGGCTTGGATCTAGGGCTTCTCCACCAGTGCTCAGAGCTCAGCCAGGGCACACACGGAGCAGAGCACTCCCAGACCCTGCTCTGCGGCCACAGCCACACACAATGGGTGGCGCAGTCGCCTTCTGGAACCCTGAAAAGTTATCTTTCTTCCCCTTTTTATTTTTTTTTAAGCACTTAAGCCCAACTGCTAATGGAATTTCATGATTTTAAATAATTTACATTTCCATCTGGTTTGAAAAACACCAGGTGGAGATTGCAGATTAGGATGAGTCTAAGTGGAAGGAAATGTTTGTTTAAAATATTAAAGCTAAAACCAAACATTTATGTGAACCACATTTTTGCTGTCCATTGTGCTGTGTTCCTCTCTGTCATCACTTTAAATTTTGCTTTTAATTGGATGTTTTGCACATGTTGCTTATCATTATGATCGGGGGAGACGAGGCCAGAGTGGGGTGCAAGAGAGTCCACACCAAAGGGTGAAAGAGTCAGGGACTGAAGGATTCTTCAGTGTGAGCTTTTGATCATTGCATCTGTTTCTCTACACTTTCTACAGACCCTGCGAGCTTGCTTACTTGGAGGTGGAAATAAATTTGAACCTGAATAAAATGGGTTTCACAAGGGTGATTTTAAGGGAAAACATGCAACTTCCAAAGACTGATGGGAGCTTTGTTGGGGTAAAGACTGATGGTTTACTGGTGCACAGTCCAAACCACCCACAAGGACAAGAAATTTCCTTCTCTCCCACTTGCCAGCTGGCAAGCTTTTATTTAAAATGGGGGATACAGAACTGTGGTTTCTAAAACTGCTTCTAATACTGGAAGCTTAGCTGCCAGTTCCTTGGTGTACTTTCCCAAGTGCAGCATGAAACCATTAGGTCATAACAAGGAGCTATTGTAATAGCACACCTTTTCCTCTGTACTGTGAAGTAGTTCATTTTATGAAGCCATATCTGATACTCATCTTCTCTCCTAGCTAAAATCCTTGTATTTCTGTTCTCTGGAAGTGTGATGTTTTTAATTTTGTTAAATGCACTAGAAGCTGGAGAGATGTTATGGTTGGTGCATGCCTTAGCACGACATTATTCAAAATCACACCTACAATTGTAGTGATGGCATGAAAGGGTAAAGCTTGCCTTTGTGGAACAAAGCTCCAGATACTGGTCAATGAAAAGCACAAGTAACACAGAGTTAAGATTGCATAAGGAAAGCTATATTTAAATAAAATAAACAAAATTTAGACCAGTGCTGATTATACTTGCAAATTCCTGATTCAGAGGTGCCAAAGGCTCAGAAAGAAGTACCTCTACCAGCCTGTAACCTGATTTACTTACCATAAGTCAAACAACTACTCCGGTTGCTCCAGCCTCTGTCCAAAGATGGAAATAATGCTTTTTGTTGTATGTAGGTAGTTCACATTTTCATTATTCAGAGTTCTATTAGAACAAGAAAACTCTTTATGCTTTGATGAATTTTGAAAAAAAATTAGAAACAGAACATTTGCTTCTCGTCTGTGTACTGTGAACCCTATTGCCCAGAGACACGGCCAGAGAGGTGAAGAGTGAAGCAGACACTGAAAGTTAAAATATCCCTTGGTAGATCCCAAATGTATTGTGGTAGGTCTAAGTTGAATTGTGATACAGAAGACCAGTATATATTTTTTATTGTATAGGAAACACCAGATTTTTTTTGGTGAGAATTTGGCTCAAGAACCAATTCATCTGAAAGTCTCATGAGCAATTAATTGGTTTATACTAGGAGAGACGAATACTAGAGTAGATCAAAATTATCTGCAGAAAATGTGCATGGATTTACCAAAGGAGAGGATTTATGGCATAAGCTGATTTTAATTTTGGTAAGTTTGTTGCAGAGCAAGCTGACAAGCAGTGGATGTAATTTATTTAGACTGAAAGATTTACTGTTTGGAGAAGACTTGCATTGTATGAGAAAAGCAGTCAGATGCTGCCCATCAGGATTCAATAAAATAGTTTAGTAGGTGAAAGATAGATGAGGAAGTTATTGGTTATTTCTCACATCATAAGGTAATTGCAATGGGGTGTATGTTTTAAAAATAAGTGTTGAGTAGTTCTCTATACTGGCAATTCTAAAGGAGTATCAGTGAAAATTTGCCAGTTACAATAAAGTGAAAGGTTTTACTAACACCAGAAGGAGATGGAAATTATATTTAAGATGGAGCAAGAGTTTTAATGGCTTTGGCCATTTAATATACTGTAGCGCTGGAAACACGATGAGGATTGATGATTTCAGGGATCAGTAGGTGCTAATCACAAAGCAGGAAAAGGAACTGATTTTTGCAGGAATCAAGGAAAATTAGCAGTCAAGCCTTGAAAGACAGGTGACAACCCACACCTGTAGAGAAGCTGGGGGGAGGGGTGTCTTTGTGTCCTGAAGTGCTATTTGGATATTGTATGTCATACTGTCAGGGCTAGATTCTCTTTTAATCATTTAGTTACCTGATGCAAGGACTCTGCCCCTTGACTGTTAGGAGCTGTGGAGGTTATCTGTAAAGATGTGTGGTTTTCTCCCACATCCATTATTTTTATAAACAGCTTTTACCATACTTCATTAATAGTAATCACCTGTGCAGTTTTTGCAATTGGAGACATAGCTGAGAGCTCTTCATCTGTACACATGAAAGAGCTTGCATTCTGTTGATTTGCATCTTGAGTTTCTCCAATATTGGAGTGTGCAGTAGGTGACTTTAAATGACTTTCTTGTTGTTTCCATCCCATGTGGGAAAAAATAGCAATCTCAGAAAAATACCCTCTAAACAATATCATTAAAGGTAAGTAAACTAATAACACATAGATTTTAGTGTTTGCTGGTTTGTGTCACTGTCTGGTAATACAATGAATAATTCATATCAAACTAGTAGAATGTAACATTTACATAAAATAATACTTTGCAAATTTATGGTAAGTACTAATTACTTGCCTTATTTGCCATGACTATGATATTAAATATTCATAAAAATGTGATTATTTCTTTGATTTGGCAGGCATTTAGATTTCTCTACAGCTTTTCACACTGCTAATTTTAATCCAGTAAATTATCTGGAAGAAAACAGTATGCAGCCGAAAAACTGTTCAAAATTCACTCCAACATTGAGCACATTATGGACGTAATGATCCATTACAACCAAACTTCAAGAAGATCTTGCAAGAAAACTGAGAATTAAACAAAGAAATATGGAGACTATCATCATTATTTATCAGACATATTTATTAATAGTTTAGAATTTTATATGCATCAACAAACTTTCAAATAATTGGATCCACTTTTATATATTTTATTTTTGTGAAGTTTTTTTAAATCTTCCTGTGTTAAATCTGTTGTTCATCTTCACTTTTTGGTATATTTACATTTTAACTCATTAGAGGAGCTGAATTCTGTCTTTTGAATGTGACATATGTGACAAAAAGACATATACTTTTTACTGTCACTTAGAAAAAAAATCCAGTGTTAATACCACTTTGCACTTAAATGTATGTACGATTATGTGTATATATCTCTCTGTGTGTGCATGTATACATTGATTCCAAGGCTTCAAAACTGCTTGTATAATGAAATCTTCTTATCTGTCTCTGATTGTTTAGTACCTACTCTTGTCTCCCTAGCTGTGTAATGTGTATGCATCGAAATCTGTGACACTTTAACTAATAAGAATAAAGTCTCTAAGGCTGTGTACAGCATGTATATTATATATGTGACCCAAAATGGAGAGAAGTAACAGGAACCTGAAATGCTGGCCCTTAGACCCCCAGGCTTAGGTTATTTCCTTGTACTATTCACATCCTTTTCTGTTTCTTGCAGCAGAGGAATAAAAAAGTCAACTCAAAAGAAGTAATACAATCAAAGACAATCATTAGAAAGTGGCAGTAACAAAACAAAAAAAAAAATCAGGAAACTGGAATGTATGAAGACTTCTATAATAGAATGGAAAAAAATTCATGCAGTATGTGTAATATGTAATGGTAGCTGTAGAATTATCTTTGTAACTTTTATAATCATCAAAGCCTGCCCTTGTTTCCTATTTGTTTGTTTGGTGTTGGTNCTTCACTTTTCTGTTTTTTTTTTTTGTGTTGTTTTTTTTTTTTTTTTTTTTTTTTTTTTTTTTTTTTTGGTTTTTTTTTTTTTTGTTTTTTTGTTTTTTTGTTTTTTCTTTAGAAATTTGGTACTAAATAAGGTGCATTGTCAGCACACTTACTCTCAGCTTCCTGTACTCTCAGCCACTCAGTGTCCTGCTCCCAGGGATAGCCCCAAGGAGGGCTATCAGGAAGTGTGCATCCATCCCTGAACACCTGCTCAATTAAAACTTTGCTACTCATCACTTAAATATGTGTGAAACTTTCAAAGATACACAAATGTTTAAAACCCTTTGATTAAAAGTTAAACTGATGACTGATAACTTGCAAACAGCACCACTAACCATATGTAAAAATACAGAGTTCCTGTATCACTGCTTAAAATAAACATTTGGAAAAGATTTTGAAATATCAATCTGCTTCTTTGCTGTACAAATAAGGAATGTGAAATGAAATGTAGCTCTGTTAAGTCTAAACAAAAGAAAACAAATTTTGTCTTTGGTCTTAAACAGCTCAGTCCTGTGTAAGACTTGCAGGATTTCAGCAAGACATACAGGTTACTGGAGCAAAATTTGGGTTCCAGACCTGCATCTGGTATCATATCCTGCTCAGTGATGCCCTGAGCACAGGATATGTCACTTGAGCACTTTGGCACTGAAAACTCCTGGGGCATTTTCCCCCATAGCAAAAGGTGGGGCAGAGCTGGGGCATGTGGCGTTTTCCCTGAACTGGCATAAAGTGCCCACAAGGAAATCCATTGCTCCTAATTCCAGCTGTACCCAGGGTCATGGCTTGGTAATGCTCCCCAGAATAGCTCCCTGCTCTATTCCTATGACTTCATGCTGCCTCTTTCTGTTTAATTTAAAGGGCAGAAGTTTCTGATGGAATTTCTGCCTAGCATACCACTTGATGTTTGAGGCATGTGTAAAGATGAGTTTACTTCCTAGCTAAATCAGTCAGATATTAAATAGATAAAATGAGCATAAAGAATAAGATACATGTCAAAACCTCAACTTTGTGGTGTCCAGGAGGAGAAAGGGAATGTACAGTTAAAGGGACACATTCTGCATTTATTCTGCTGCTGGTTCAGTCAACCCAGGGTCCTATGTGCTCATCTGACTGGAGTTCTTGACTTTAAATAAATGTGAGATATAGTAGGCCTAATTTCCCTGTGTTGAAGGAAAAACCCTTCTGAAAGCTTGGTGGTTTCATATATACAAATTCAGGTAGTTTTTATATATACAAATGCTAGCACCTTGTCACCTGTGAATTCACCATGTAATTAAACTTCTAAAGCTGTACACTTACTGACATGTCTTTTGCAAGTGAAATGAAATCCTTTGTTTTTACATGTTTTGACAATGTGAAGTGGGGGCAAGTGAAGCAGAGTCTTAAAATCCCCTGTGCATCTCTAATGGAGCCTCTTCTTGTTGCTTTGTACTAGTCTCAGGGGTGAAAACAGAGTTTGTTGAAAAAAAAAGATTTCCCTTACGTCAAAATGAGAAACTATCCATTTGTATTTGTATTCTCCAACAAAAATCACTGGTCCCTTCAAATGGGAAAAAAACTTGTGCCTTGCAATCCTGTGAGCTGTGTAAAAGAGGCCGCATGCTCAAAGTCAAAGGGAAGCCAGAGGAAAATGGCATGCAGGAGGTCAAAGCAGTTCACATGCTCATCGACAGCTGTTTGCACCATATGACAGATCTAAAGGCAACTTCAGAGCTGCCTGTACAATATGTGGAGCTTACCAGAGATATAGAAGCTGCTGCTTTAATGTCATTTCCCATAAAAAATGTTGGCAAATTTGGCACTGTGTTTTATGGACTGCAGTACCAATGATAGCCTTAATTCATGATGTTGACTAACCTGATCGCTGTCTATTACAAGGTGCCCCATTTTGTGAATGGGGAAAGGCTGTAGACATTTTCCACCTAGATTTCAGGAAAACCTTTGACATCATTTCCCACTGTATTTTCTGGGAGAAGCTAGCTGGGAGAAGCTGGATGGGTACACTGTTCACTGGGCAAGAAACTTGTTGGATGGCCAGGCCAGAGAGTGGTGGTAAATGGGGTTATAGTCAGTTGCTGGCCAGTCACAAATGGTGTTCTCCAAGGCTCAGCAATGAGGCTAGTCCTGTTTAGTATCTTTATCTATAATCTGGATGAGGGGAGCGAGGGCACACTCACTTTGCAGGCAACACAAAGCTGGTTAAGAGTGATGATCTGCTGGAGGGAAGGGAGGCTCTACAAAAAGAGCTGGACAAGCTGGATCCATCGGCCAAGGCCAAGGCCAACAGCAACCTTCAACAAGGCCAAGTGCCAGGTCCTGCACTCTGGTGTCAACAACCTTGTGAGGGGTTGGGGCAGACTGGCTGTAAAATTTCTTGGTGGAAAGGACTTGTGAGTGCTGGTTGACAACTGGGAAAGTGTGAGCCACCAGTGTGCCCAGGTGGCCAAGAAGGCCAAAGGCATCCTGGCTTGTATGAAGAATAATGTGGTCAGCAGGACCAGGGCAGTGATTGTCTCTCTGTACTCAGCACTGGTGAGGCTGCACCTGAATCCTGTGTTCAGTTCTGGGTCCCTCACTGCAATAAAAACAGAGGTGCTGGATTGAGTATAGAGATGAGCAACAGAGCTGGTGAAGTGTCTGGAACAAAAGTCTCATGAGGAGCAGCTGAGGGAATTGGGGTTGTTTAGCCTGGAGAAAAGACTCAGGGGAAGAACCATATTTCACTTTACAACTGCCTGAAAGGAGGTTATAGTAAGGTCAGGTTCTCTTGTCACAGGTAACAAGTGATAGAGCAAGAGGAAATGGCCTCAAGTTGTACCAGGATAAGTTTATACTTGATATTAGGAAAAATTTCTTAATGGGAAGAGTGTCAATCATTGGAACAGGTTGCCTAGGGAAGTGGTTGAGTCACCATCCCTGAAGTTATTTCAAAAAAGTGTAGGTGTGGCACATAGAGACATGGTTAAGTGGTAGACTTGGTTGGCAATGTTAGGTTAACAGTAGGACTCAGTGATCTATGAGGTCTTTTCCAATCATTTATATGATTTTACGATTATTACTGAAGAAACCCCAAAAAACACAAAACTAAACAAAAAAACCAAAACCAAAACAAACACAAACAAACAAAACCCACAAAAAAACAAAACAAAACAACCCAAAAAACAAAACAAACAAACAAACAAAAAACCCAAAAAACCACCCCCCACACAAAAAACAAAAACAAGGAAGAATTGGAACTGGTTGTTCATTGTATAGGATGTTCTTTGAGAGTACAACTTCTGGTTGCTCAGCACTAAGTCTGTATCTTGGCCTGTTCTGTTTTGTTTTTCTTATATTGGAAACATAGGAATTAAAAAAGAAATTTCACATGTTATTGCCCTGACTTGCATTTCTCTAAAGGTCACTTGAGTTCAGCTAGCTAGAATTTTGCAAGAAACAAGTTTGATTGCATCCTACTGTTGGCTGGTAAATGTGAGAGAAGGTAGGTGAAAAACCCCCCAAAATTATGTCCATTAACCACCAAGTGTGGGTTCTAGATGTCACAATATAACAAAATTATTAAAATATTTTCACTTGGTGTGATTCTATAGAATTGCTAGCCAGCTGTTTTTCATAAGTTTGCCATAGCAGACAGTAAGACTGATGGAGGGAAAGGAATTACTGAGGAGAACTTTGAGAATTTTCTTTCGAATTAATTCTATCAATGTTGAAATAAAGGTTGGTTAAAACTGTTGGTTCTTAGCAAACAAAAGCAGAACATTCCAGTTATGCTCAAAGGTCATTCTGCTAAGGTGTTAAGGTATAAGGTATAAAGTTTCTTTTCATTGCCTAAATTGAACCATTAATCCCTGATCCTGGAAACTTCTTTGCACAATATTTAATGATCCAAATAACATCACTTATTTTCAGAACCACTCAAGTTCATAAGGTCTCCTTAGCAATGATGGTTAGTACCTAAGATCCTGACCTGCATAAATCCCCTTGTCTCAATCTGGAGGCTGCTACTTTTATGCATGGTTTGTGAGGTAGATTGTTCATACAATTCTTAAGAAGAAATGCTCTGTATAAATAGTTAATTTATTTCAACGTGCATTACCACTACATCTCAAGACACATACCAGAGCCCATCTTGTGCTGTCCTGCTGGAAAGACAATCTGCCACAAGTCTGGACTTTAAGGGATCATTTTGAGAAGTGTTGGAATTGCTATATGCAGAAATAGATGTGTTGCAAACTTCAATCACTGTAGGAAACCTGCTAGAAAATGTGGCTGCTCAGTTAATGAATCTGGAGAGTCAGATGGGCATAGTGAAAGAAGATTGGAATACGTAGAAACTGAATTTTCACCTGAGAAGCTCAGATGATGTTTTCCAAAGTTCATGAAGCATTATTTAAATGTCTTGCTCTTATGTTTTGTCACTATCCCTTCAATTGAAATGTCTTCTTCATCTAGAGACAAGGTAAAATCAAGGGAGTATAGCACTAGTTCTTTCTTAACAATGGTTTTAGAAGTAAGGATAAAAGTTGCAGGAACTAAAACAATGGTTTTAGAAGTAAGGATAAAAGTTGCAGGAACTCTAATGTAAGAGATAATTATTATTATATTGACTCTACATTGCAGAGTCATTATTATTCCTATTTAGTAAAGAAACATCTTTCAAAACTGCAGTGGGTACATATGTGTAGGTTGACCAGAACTGTCCTTACTATGTAATCTCTCTTTTACTCATGGCATGAGCATCTGAGAAGACGGAGATGGGACTTGCCAGCTCCAGCAACCAGGCCTGGCAGATACAGACAAATTTTCTCTATACCCTGAAGTCTTCTGATGGTGAAAATCCTCTGCAGCAATAGAGTGATTGAAACTCACCTTGGGAGATTATGCTGGTAGTCTATGGCTTTATGAGATGTAACAGGAGTTACATCTTGCACCACTCACATGGAGCTCCTCTAAAGAGAAGCACGGAGCAGCATTTTCAGAGACAGAAGAATTGTCTTACTCTAACTTCTGACATTGCTTAGTAAAAGATGCATTGCTGAGAGAGATTTTGCCATATTAAATACTTTTAAAAAGAGAATTGGCTGAGAGGTACTTAAAAAAGTATTTATTCAATATTCTTTATGGTGAAAACTGGTGCAAGGGTGTGAATCAGAGTCTTTGTCCATATGGATTCTTTTTAAGAACAGCGCATACAAAGAGCATAAAATAGGTCAATAAGATGTTCTATGCATGCATCTAACATCTAAACACAGTGGAAATTGATTATGAACATATCTATTTATAAATTAATACAATTGTAATTCAGCTTATTTAAACAACAGCCTAGAGGTAAGAAAAACCTTCACAGCCTGAGAGAAAATGATACAGAAACATCATGTAACATGTAGGTGGATACAATCTTAGAGGTCACTTGTATATTTTTTGCTTGTATCAGTAGAACCAAACTAGATCCCTCAAAACACTGCAATTAAGAATATTAAATTAGTGACAAACAAAAGATTAAATACATTGCACGAGGGGATGTAATCCCATGTATTGAAAAGGGCAAAAGGGAGTGGAATATTATATGTATATATGAAGATTCTTTCTGACCTTGTTTTGGTACCTCTGCTAATGTAAGGTTGCATTAAGAAATGCTGCACAGTAATTGCAATTGATATTCTTTTCTAGTTTCTGCTAGAAGCAGCTCTGGTATACTCAGTTTCCTATTTTTCCCTGGATGTCCTAAGTTATATGGAAAAGATATTTATACTGTAAGCCATTTGAATGACTGGAGGACTCTGATGATAAAGACATAAGAATGCATATTCTGCTGTGGAGGTCTTTATACTGCAGAATTGATGGCTGATTACAAAGCAGCCTGAAGATCTAATTACAATTGGCAACCAGGAGATGAGGGAAGACTGCAGACAATTTTCCTCTATTTTTATACACAGTCCTTGTGGCATTCACATTGCTTTCAATAAGTGTGCTTCTGGCAAAAGCTGTCAATGATGGTAATCGTCTGGATGACTGGCTTCAGAGAGGCTGCAAGCCTGACCTTTGCTACTGCAATCATCGCCGTCATCAGCGTGGGGATGCACGCCGCCCCAGAGCCAGAACAAGTGCTGTAACTAGACAGTAATTGCAGATTGTTAATGATGATGCTATTGATGATGCTTTTTTTTGTTGTTGTTGTTGTTGTTGTTTGCTTTAATTGAAAAGACATTATTCTGGGCTAAAATCTACAGTGGTGAACGATTAACACTAAAACGAGGAGGAAATGTGTGGACATAAGGAAGCCACATATTTTATGTACATTATTCTGCTACATCTGCCTCCTCTAGTATCAAAGTGCGTAGCACCTTTCTGTTTGAAAAGGTGGGCATGAAATTCAAAGTTGGATTTAAAATTAGTTAAAATCCCGGAGATAAACTGTGCTCTTAAGCCAATTGCACTATCCAGTGAGTACTATGAGTACTGGACACGAGTACTCAGCGGTCCAATACCCAGTGATGGGTATCGCAGATGCTGAATAGGGCTGAAATACCAGTTTAGATACTTGCAAATGTTCTCTATGTAACTGAATTGAGAGCACAGACCAAGGATATATAGAAATACTGAGATCTGGAATTCTCTACCAAAGTTGTAATAATGTCAGATCGAATGCTTAGTTTTCCTAAGGATCATAAGGCATTATATCCTATCTCATCTTTTCAATCTGTAGGAAAGATTAAAATTTACATAATGGACTTCATCCTCTGGATGGATATTACTAAACATCATGAAAGTCAGTGTATGACTAACACTTCTGTGCCTCTTTGGTGTTCTTGATCTTTCTGAAAATTTGAAAACACAAAAAATGGGTTATACTTTTCAGCACTTGTCTGGAGGAATTTCACAACTCCTGGACCGGAATACTGAGCAAAATGGTTTACAGAAACCAGAAATTCCCATGGAAACAGAAATTTTGGTTCTTGAGTGAAGAAGAATTGTTCCCCATGGTAGAAAAAATGAGAGTCTGGAAGACTTATCTGGCACATGGGAGTTTCTTTCTCTCTGTTCTGAGTGCAAAAGAGTTTGCTGAACTTTATACCCAAATGTCATGGTAGGGTGTTTGACTCCCTGCTTCTAGCTTTTGATTTGTCTGCCTTATCTTGGATGAATTAGCACTAAGCCAAACAGATGCACATTTTTCTGTTGTACTGTATCATGGGTGTAGACACCAAACACACACAGTGTCAACTCTATAGACTTGTCTGTGACAAAATGTGTGGTAACTGCTCAGCCATAGTTCCTTAAAGAGACATCTCCTACAAATAAATCTAAAGAATTCAGTAGATTTCTTCCAAAAGTTGCACTGAAGACTGATGGAATGTAATTGGAAATGAAATTTCTGCTATAAAGTGTTATTAATTAAGATCTAATTGTTAATGCTGTTAAAGGACCAGCCAGTACATTCTTGTTGAAGGGGACACCTGGTTCCAACCAAGTTTCTAGAAGTTTGGGATACTCTTCAGAAACTTGCAGCTATGTTGTTGCTCTCACTAATGGCAAGATGAAGTGAGTAGAACCATGCATGCAGCTGAAATTGGTAACCTGTGGAGAAGTGTGCCTCTACTGTGCCCATGATTTAGTTTAGCTCTGAGATTTTGTGGTCTCTTACGAGGGAAAGACTTTATCATCTTGCTGTGTTTCAGCAGCCCTTAAAACAGTTGATCTCATTTCTTTTCTGTGAGCCTAACTCCCCTCTGTGTGAAAAATGCTGATAAAATGATGATGGCTTTGTTGGTGAGACTTGGAAGCTCAAAGATGCCAGTGGACATTATGAAGGGGATGCAAACACTTTTCCTGGAGCCTCTATGTCACTCATGCTGTACTCTTTAGGATAAATAAAGTGCTATCATAAATGCAGTGTCTTTCAAGAGCAGTAAATTCACTTTAAAATAATTGGGCCAAATTAGTTTCTCCTTTAACTCTGCTACCCTATTCAGCTGGCACCAGATTTGAGTTTGCTCCAATTTTTTAAATCTTGAATCTGCATGATGAATTTCAATTACATTAATTCTGGTAGCACAAACATATATTTTGGTCTCAGCACAGGTAGGCGGATAATTGTTCCTCCTCTGATATTTAAGGGCCTTGTGGGCCTATCAAGACAGTTACTGAAAAAAATCCTTATGTGTTAGGTAATCCACTGGAATGAAATTAAAGATGTGTGGTCATATATATCCATAGTCAGTCTCTTGGCCAAGCCTGTGCAGGTAATGAGATGTGAGGTCTGTGCAGGCCTGAGATGAGAGGTCATCTTTGCATAGAAGGCAAGAATAGGAATAGTGATAGCATATAAAACATAAAAGGCTATTGCCTCTCACCTTATACATATGCTCATGTCAATGACTTATTGCCAAGTCACACAGACTGATTTTCTACAGAATACAATGACACATGGTTAGCACTCTTCCCTAACAAAAATTGCATCCTCAGGATTGAAGTTTAACTTCACCTTTTAAACTGACAGAGCTCTTTCCTCTCTCTGTGGAAAAGGTTTCATCACAACAGCACTTACTGATGCTGAAACATCTTCTTTTGCCAGCAGTTCCCAAAGCCCTTTCCAGATGTAAAAAAGGAGTAAGTGGAAGTTAGTCAATACAATGCTGTGGACACTCTTAAAAGGCTTGGCTTGCACTTGCCACATACCAGAGTCCAAAATTGTGCATTCATACACTGTTCTTACTACAGAAAATGTAAATTATTTCAGAACACCTCACTCACCTCTTGAAATGATAGTTGGTAAATACTTTCTGTTGGGGCCACTTCTTAAAATTGGAGTAAGACCCCATAACATATTCCATACACATCCTATATTAATGAGGCCTTAAAACTTATGAGTACAGGAGAAGAGCAAGGTACTGCACTATGTTAGACCATTGATTAAATTAAGCCATGAAATTACTGCCTATTATGAAAAATGCATGCTCATTTTACTGTTATCTCCTTTCCTCTCTTCCTCTGTGTTTGTGTATTACATCTGTATGTTGTCTGGTCATAAACCTGGCTTGTAAAATCTCTGTGGAGGAATTGGTCTTTATTGTGGCGTGCGTGTGCAGCCCCAGACGCAGCCACAGTCCCTGCTCTTGACAGGCATCTCTTTGCTCCAAGGTGATCAATAACATACCTCTCAGAAACGGCCCTACACCACCATAAAACTCTCCTGCCCTTCTCACTCAAATGCTAAACTGCATTTGCTCTCGGAAGTTGGTTGCTCATCTCATCCCAGCACCTTTGAACCACCCGGCTGATCATTCAGGAGCCCTCCTGTTGTTTTGCCAGTTGTAGCCCCGCCAGGGCTAATAAGTGACACCTCAGGAGATGGCAAATGCCTCCTACCACACAGCAAGATGATTATGCTGTGCTGTACATGGGAAATACTTATTTTCTGTGGGAGGCCAGTGCTATTTCAGAGACACTGAAATAGTAATAAAGCTCTTTTTGTTTGTTTTTCAGAAGAGCGTGTTTGCATGAGCACATAGCAGAGGTGTAAAATGTACAGCCAGGTCCTTCCTGCAGTGTTGCCCAAGGGGTGTTAGGAACAGAAGTGTGCTCCTCACATTTTTCTTTATGGTGAAGTTTATTCTTTGCAATTTTTTTTTGAGTATTCAGACAACACTTCAGGGCTCCCCACCTTCCTCTGGGTGTTTGGGAAGGCAGGCTCGTCACAAGCAGCTGTTCGTGGTGGTGCCACCAAGGTCCTTTGCTGCATCTCCAGTGCTGGAATTCAGTGCTACCAATAATTTATGTATGTATATCTTCACAAATGTCAAAAATAAACCTTTAAAAACCAAACCTGCCCTCTGAAGGTTTAAATAATTCAAAGTAGCATTTCAATGACTTCCTGTTGTACTAAATTCCTTAGTATTTTACAAAAGTGTAGGTTTAGTCAATAAGCATAAGCATTTGGAAAACAGACATCATATGAGTTTTTCTGGGAATAAAGAAAAGAATTTTTGACAACAGAAAAAAAGTATTTCCTACAAACCATTTAAGTAATATAGAATGTTCAAACACAAAAAACAGCAGTGGTTTCCCAGCCAAGCAATGTACTGCTCTAAGGGACAACTACAAAAAAAAAAAAAAAAAAAAAAAAAAAAAAAGAAAAAAAGGTGCTAAATTATTTCTCAACACAATTTGTGAATAAGTAAGAAGAGCCTATCATTTAGATGATTCAGCTCTGTCTTTAGATGGTATAAATTCACAGACTTATCTAATAACCGCTTTTGAAGGTGGCTACTTTTTTTACTTCTTTTGTCATGCACTGGAAGATATGTAACTGATGTAAGAAAGATGATGCAGTGCTTTGGTTTCCCAGCTTCGCCAGTTTCTGAATTAAAACTTTTGCATTTTTTCATAAATGGTCTTCATTTGCTTTTAAAAATATTTCTCTTGACATGTTTAGCACAAGACTAGCTTTCATCTAAAAAGCCATATTCAAATGCCTTGTTAAGAGCTGAGTTAATTGAGCAGTGGGGACTGACAGCCAGGTCTGGTGTCACCCTGGTGTTGTGTTGTGATTCACAGTGTACACTTTGCTTTGGGGGTTTCACCTGCTTGTGGGTATTTGCCTTCCCAGAGCTGATGGGGAAACCTTGTGCCCCGAGCAGCTGGTCAGAAAGGGGTAGGGAGCAATGAGTGGTGGTGGACACTGGGCTTGCATGAGGTGGCAACCAGCCCACCTGAGCTGGGACACAGAGGGATGTCCCCATCAGCCTGAGCGCCTGGTCCCATGGTCCTCACCCTGCTGTGTGACATCATCTGGGAAGCCACCCATAAAATATCTGCCTGATTTTCTTCAATAAGCACAAGCTAGAGGTTAATAATGTGGGGATGTTAGATTCCCTGCTGTTTTAAATAATTTCATGGGGAAACTAATATGATAGGACACCAGTTAAAAAGGTTGTTATCCTCATCAAATACAGCACTTCTTTCCTATTATTTCCCACCAGTTTCTTGGCCTTAGCCCTCCTCTCCTTACATGTACTGCAAATGAGCCTGTAAAAGGATGGTCTGTGGTGGGGTGGAGGCAGAAAGCCTGCACCAGGCTGTCCCCAGCTGCTGTCTAGTCAGCATTCCTAGGGATGTTAGTGTCCTCTCCTCACCCTGCTGGAAGACTGGCAGCACTCTGGCTGAACTTCCTGATGGGCTGGAGGATGTTCTCATCACACACTCCGAAAGGCTTGGCTGGCAACTCATCAGCTTGAGATCAGTTTTACATTGTCAGACACAGAATGGTGGTCCACCACATCCCTCGGATAACCTGTTGATCTTTGTCTTTCCTTCATTTCTTTCCTTTTAAAACCACATAGTGGTTTTTTTCCCAGGCTGTTTAGGTGATGTAACACCCCTGTTGTATTTTTTTTTCTTTTTTTTTGCTTCTTGAACTAAGTTTCTGCTGATTTCTCTTTGGCACACTATTTTTCTTCTTAGCCTTTTTCTCTCTCTTCACATTCCTTTCTGTTCTTTTGTGTACTCTGGGTCATTTTACACCTTTCATCACTTTCTCTGTCTAAAAAAAAAAGAGATTTAGTAGCCTGGTTGGCTTTGCAATACAAGTCTTGGGAATGTTTTATTGTGGTTGATAATGGGAGATGGTGTTTTAAATGGAAGGAGCTTGCAAGGCACTTGCAGGGAGCTGCAGTGCCTTGACATAGGAGTTTGGCCAAGGAAAAAACCAGTTTTTTCCAGTAAAACCACAAACTGCAGCTAACAATTGATTAGTGAAGAAATTTGTCTATATATCTCCCCTCACATTTTAATAAATTCCTTTAAGGTCCTCTTTTTAGTGGCAAAAGGTAGTGGAGAAGACTATTAAAACAGGAAAATATTGCAAAAGCATTTTTCAAATCCAGTAAAATATTTTTTCAATTATTTTAAAAATGAAAAGTGGTGTTTTTGAAAGCAGCAGAGGAACAACTATTTTGAAGTCTTGAAATAGAAATAGAAATTGCCCTTCTCACTATAGTAACCATGTGTTAGAGTTCTAAGTTGCCAATAATACTTAAGACAATGCTGTGATTAAATGTTAAAGAAAATAAAATTCTCAGAACTTGAGAAATGTGATCTAAAGCTTGGCACCATGGATTTCATGGATTTTGAGCACCTGAGGTAAGTCCCTGATTATAGCACTTCATTTTAAGAGATGTTGTTTACCTTGACCCAAATCAAAACAAAGACGGATAATGGTTTCAGTTTAGTAGAATCCTATTAACTGGAATTGAAGGGATATATGTATTTCTGGATAGCCCCCCTTTGAGCTCTGGGTAAACATTTGGTTTATCAAAACCTGTGGCGTAAATGCATCCTTGCAAATTTTGAAAATTTGCAGAGATTTTCTCAGTCAAACTCAAATGTATTTTAGTTTTTCCAACCAGCTCAAGCTCATGTAACAGGTAAAACTTATAAATATATTTACAAAAAATAAAAAAAAAAAAAAAAAAAAAAAAAAAAAAAAAAAAAAAAAAAAAAACAAAACCAAAAACAAATGCTTTAGGAATACATGTTATTTACAAGCCTATTTTTCCCTTTTTGTTTTGCATTTATGAAGCTGAATACACTGCAGTTGAAGCATGCAGGGTCTCCGTGATCTGAGTGTGAGCCTGAAATCTGGTTACAATTAAATGGCTTGAAGTTATTATGAGCTTCTAGCTGGAGGGGGACGGGTAGGAGTGGGGCCAATATAAACAACCATTCCCAAGTGATATTAGTGGTAGGAAAGTGGGTGAAACTCCCCCAGAACATTCTGCCTAAAGGCACTTATGTACAGAACATCACATGCATTATTCGGCAGCTCCCCCGGTATGGTTTGAATTCACACTTGTGGGTTTCACTGGTTCTCAGGCACATTATTACCTATGAACCATATTTTAAAATGCATTCTGAGATTTGAGCTAATAATGTGAATGACATTCAGTGAGATTGCCAAATGCTGGTAATTTACTTTCATTTTCACATTAATGTGGGCCCACCTGTGATGAATTGGAAACTAAATAAGCACATCAGTTTTAATTAGATATTTCAGTGGCTGGATCTAGTTAAACAGCAGCATTCATTCCTATCTATTAAACAGTCAAAGAGACTTCTGCATTCTTCACAGTAAGTTCTCTCTCCTTCCAACTCACCTTCTTTTCATTGCTTTCCTCTCTTTCTTTTTTTTGTTGTTTAGAGGAGACTTTCTAAGCAGATGACATCCTACCGACTTAATAATACAGCTATCAGAGAATTGGCTAATATAGATGATTCTCCAAATTATACAGAAATTTTGAAGGCTCTCATTATTGTTTTATTCTGTGAGGAAAACAAAAAACAATCCAAAGAAATCAGAATTAGTTCACAGTTAGGTTTAACAAAATGGAAATGGCTTTCTATTGACAGTCATGGACTTCTGCCACTGCACCTTAGGGACTCAGTTTCAGTTGGCTGGTGAAACTCCGGGTACCAGCTGGAACAATTTCCAGTCCTGTGGGGGCAGGGACCTGCAAGAAGGATGGAAATATTCAGTGCTGTGTTGGAAAGAGTTAGACCAGCAGCCTGGGAAAGGTTTTTATCCTCCTGGGTGCTGATAACAAAAATTGCCTTGTGCCTCAGTTTCCCCACCAATAAGTCACCGGTAAGGCTGAAAGGCAGCTTTAATATGCTGAATTTTCGGTGTTTTTACTGAGGCTAACAGCAAGCTGTTGTTGTTTTCTGTTTCAGTTGCCAGTCATTTGGTGAAATAATAACGCTTCAGTCTGAGGACTTTGCATTCTCTGCTGCTCAAGTGAATGCAGAGCTTTTTTTCTGTCTCTATGCCATGTTTTCTCCAAGAGTTTTGCAGTATAACCCTCATTTCTGAGGCAGTTTTCCATAGAAACTTGAGATCAAGGCTGTTGCCATATTGAACAAGCCCATTTCAAGGCAGCTTTGTAAGAGAGAAAGGGCATCAGGTTGAATCTCAATCTATTTTTCATTCTTCTGTAACATCTTGACATATTGAATGCCAACTCAGAAAAAAAAAAAAGTCTATGAAATTATATTTCTCTTTGCAAGTAAAATTAATTTAGGTACCTACTTTTAGAGATATTAATTAATGATTAACAGACATAGCAGATGTAGGTGTAACCTAACAGGAATAAATTTTGAACTAGAGTCTTCCTTGTACTTCTAACTTCCTACTCACTACTCAATTAAGGGGTGACATGCTTGGAACACCTTTTAGGAGAGCAGCTGATATTGGTAAAGTTGATGTTTCGAGTTACAACTAGCTTTGTATTTTTACTACCTCTGGCTCTATTTTTGCAATTTGTATTTTGAAGAAAGGTCAAACAAGTTCATAAACACAGCAGATACAGTGCTGATGAAAACCAGCTTTATTTGGAGCCAGAAAACATGTGAAAACCTTGAAAAATATTTGCCCAAGCCCTGCTTTTTTGCCTTGACATTTCAGTCTACTAGCTAAGAAATATTTTGGGGTGCACTTTGTGAATAACCATGTTATTCAGAAACAACACAAGAAAGAGCAGGGAGAACCTGAAACTAAATTCATATCCAATTCAGATTTTGGGCAGTTTAATTTAAAAATATCTATGTTCTTATACAAAAGTGTTTAGCATTAGAGCTCAAGACTAATGGTCCAGAACTGGACTCTCTGAGCATAACCTACAATATTATCTCAACACATACCCAGGCTGTGGCGGTCTACAAGATGGTGTGTGAGATTCCCAGTAGAAGATCCTCCCAGGCTCTCCCTCCCCAAACCCTCTCTGAAAGGAGAAAGCAATTCTCTAAATAATCCCAACCTGCTGAAAATAAAATTGGACTGACAGCTTCACAAATCCGAGTGTATTGCTTTAAGCACATTCCAGAGCGTTTAAACAGATGAACATATTTTGATGAAAATGTTTCATGTAGTAGCTTTAAAGAAAGAGAAAAGATACATTAAGTGAACACAGTAGTGAGGAAAATATAATTTAGCACCCTTGGTTTTGGATGGACTCCCTGCTCCTAGATCAGCAGAAGTTAGTAATAAAGCCTGGCTGAAACTGAATTTAAAGAATATAGTTCAGGGAGATTTAGTGCTATGTTGATGTATCTTTTTCTGGCATGAGGAGTAGTCATTGTCTTCAGCTAGCCCTTTTCATACTTAAAACATATGAGTTTCAAAAAACACCTGTCCCAGGTCCTAGTCTTGCAAAGCACTGTACATAACAATATATACCAGTTGCCAGATTAACTGAATCCTCCAGCAAGTCAACTCCTTTAATTTGGAATAGTGTACAGAATCTGAGAAAGAAAAGGTGGTCCAGGAACAGGAGCATAGCAAGAGGGATCTGGCCTGGCTGTGCATGCCAGCACCTGCCCATTCAGAGGGCCAGAACCCACAGCCATCCATCAGAAGTCAGTGAGAGATCACAGCTCTCTCCCTTTTTCTGAAATTAGGCATGGGAGGATAACGATAATTGCTTAAAATAAAGAATACAATTAAAGCTAAATCTAGAAAGTACCTTGAATCCTGTGTAGAGCTACTTCATGGAAATGATAGAGAATAAGGCATGAGCGTGTGCAAGTGCTCTGTAAATAATAAGGCATCAAAGGGTATTTTATGACTCAGATGAAATGCTGTTCAGAGAGGCATTTCCAGGAGCTTGTTCAAAATGTGTGTGTGAGAGAAAAATGGGTTAAATTTTCTAGGCAGATATTGACTCATCATATCATAACAAAACCTGCTAGAGCTGGTTAATGATGTGTCTGATACTTCAGCAAGTGACATAATGTTGAAATTTGGAATCAAAGCTGTCAGGAAATTGCTCCTTGCTCAAACACACAATATTCATGATGAAAACCTGTTGTAATCTCCCTCTCCTGAGCCATTATGCTAAAGGGGCAAGAGGGAGTATTGCCTGCTGACATTTCTTTCTGATCCTTCCTGAAGTGCTGCAGCTTTCAGAGAAGTTTCTAGGGATGGTTTCATCTGATGACTGCTAATACGATACGGCAGTCCTTCAAAGGAGCAGAATGCATAGGGCTGCAGCTTTGGGGCTTGTTCATACAATCAGCAAATATGACTTTCTTCCCCTCCCAGCTAAATAGCTCCACATGCAAGTAGTAAACTGAAGGGCATTGTCCTTTCCACACCGTACTGCAATTTCCCCCCCTCTTTTTAAGCTGGCAGCCATGCTCCTTGGAATTCTGGTTCTCTCAGCTTGCTGCTTGGAGGTGGAGTGGGATAATGTCAGGAAGGAATCCATTCTAGTTTGTCTCTTCCCAAAGATAAAATTGCAAGTGCTCGATTGTGTATTAGGGTCTGCCAATGAATTTATGCTATAGGAGAGGTGGGGAAGAAAAGTCATACCTCTACTATGCAATTAGTTAAGGAAGAAATGTGCAAAATCTTTAAAGATGTTTGCATGGTCAAGTTGCTAAATACTCTCTGTCTGTGATGTAAATAGAGGTAGGTGGAAGTTTTATCTTTGACACTGACTCCCTTCTTTTCTTTTTTAGATCAGCGAAGCTGTCTACCTTGTTTGTTTGTTTGTTTGTTGTGGGTTTTTTTTTTTTTGGGGTTTTTTTTTTTTTTTTTTTTTTTTTTTTTTTTTTTTTTTTTTTTTTTTTGGTTCCAAGATTAACTTAATGGTTTAACACAGCAGGTAAATGTGTAGTGTCTGGGATGGAATTCAGCCTTTCAACTCCAAGGGCTGAGTTCAGGGTACTGAACTGATGGGAAAGGTACATCTCTGATGGGAAATTGAGGTGAATGAGTTTGTTCCTGCCTGCGTTCCGTTAGTGGAAATTGCTATGGATAAATCAAGGATGTCTGGTTCACCCATGAATCAGTTCCTGGGCTGCCACCCCCGGCTGGGTTTGGGGTACAAGTGCAGTGTCCCCAGGTAGCACAGCATGATGGGCATGGGGCACCTGCACATGTGAGCAGTCAAGCCTCTAAAGCCCAGAATAATTACTGTCATAATTAAGCATAAATTTGACAGTGTTTGGACTTTGGGAAGGTTTAGGTGGGGCTCAGGTGGAATGACAGCTTAAGCCTGGATCATTATGAGATACCTGAGTTTTGGTCACGTGTGGTGGATTAGATTTAAGGCGCCAAGGATTCTTAGGCTCTGCATTGAAGTGCCTAATGACTTAAAACATCTAGAATTTGGGGCATATTGCTCCAGATTGATCCTAACAGGATAATCATATCAGGATGATCATAACAGGAAGGTTTATGATGAAAATATCTGTTTAGATTAAAACAACATTCAGGGGTCAGAACAGTCTTTAAATCATGCTCCCAGGGTAAATCACTGCAGTCGTTTGTCTGAACATGGAGGTAGGCATCCTCAGAACCCTGAACCAGAGAAAAAGGCAACAAAGACCCAAAGCTGAGGGCTAGGCTACAAGATGGAGGTGGTCAGAGTTCTCATGTTTCCATTCTCTGTGTGGTGCTTGCTCCAGTTGTCATCATGCTCTTAAGCAGTGCTGTGCAGTCCTGTGGCATTGCCCCCTTGGATCCAGACTGGATCCTGCCTCTCTACAACCACCACCAGTTCAGACCAGGCACTGCCTACCTCAGGCCATCTCACTGGTACCATCAGTATCAAGCCTGTGTTTAAAATGTCACATTCTCTTAATCCAGCTTCACAGGTCTCTAACCCATACATGTATTGTGAATTAATACTTTTTTNTTTTTTTTTTTTTTTTTTTTTTTTTTGGGGTTTTTTTTTTTTTTTTTTTTTTTTTTTTGAGAAGAAAGCAGTATTATGTCTGCAACATATTTATAGTAGTTGACAAGTAGTACTTTGGGGAATTTTTTGTTTTAAAATCAGCTAACAAGGGAACTGATCCTCTCTCAAAACTGTGAAACAGCTTCATGGCTCTTCTATAAACATTTTAGTGGCACTAGAACTCCCTTCTGCCCAGGCCCTCCCTCCCTCCCTCCCAAGGAGACTTTTCTGGCTAGTTTGAGAGAGGATCAGTTTTCGGCCCAGCATTTGATGCCCCACTTCTGGAAAAGGGGCTGATTTTGACCTTCCCAATCTGCCACATTTCTTGCTTCGCAGCTTGAGATGTTTGTTCCTGGGGCTGCTGATTCTTGTGAACGCCTCTCTGTGCTGACATTTGGCTGTTCCACCTAAGCCACTGACTGTGGGCAGCTCTTGACAGAGGCTTTTGCTTCTCTTTCCTCCAAAAGATAAATTATCTGCCAGATCAGCTTGCTGAAATCACTTGCCCTGCTGCCATGGGATGTTTAGATCCAATGAAAAGCTGGGAGAAATGAAGAGAAAAAGAGGCCAGGATAACTGTATGAGCAGGGCTGACCCTTTCTGAGGTAGGCTGCCTTTACATGAAAGCAGCCCTCAGTCCTTGTGCAGCCATTCTCATGGTGCAGCCCAGCCTGCAGGACTAATGGCTTAGCTGTGCCAGCCCTGGCATCTCTGGAAAGCTGTCTCTGCTGTCATTTGTGGTGGTCCAGCAGCTGCTCTGGGAGCAGCCCAGCTCTCTGGTCAGCAGTGGTGTGGCAGACAGTGGTCACTTGTAAACCCTACTGCTGCCCCAGAGTCTCTGCCACTGGTGGAAAAGTGAACTGTATCCCCTGGCTCCTGGCACACATCCCTATGGCTCCAGGGAACAGCATCCCCTCACATGGCACACTGCTGCCTGTGCCACCAGGTGTACAGATGCAATGTGAGATTTTTTGGTAGGAGAGATGCTGGTCTACTCATGTGGTCCTCAATGCAGGCTTGAGGAAGCCAGGGGTAGTGCACTGGGGAGAGATGTGTCTGTGAGAATGGATTGCAGGGCTACTTAATTCAATAAATGCCTCACTGAGATCCTTAGAGCGGCTTCAGATCTATAAAGCCACTTCAGTGAGTTCATATCCTGAATAAATATTATGCAGTTAGCTTTTCCCCCGCGTATTAAAGTACAACAGTGTGATGCCATGTTGACAGGGAACAACATGGGATGTAACACAGGAGGGTTAAACAGATTTCAAACAAGATCAGAAAGATTACCCTATTTTTTTTCAAACTGGTTATCAAGGTATTTTCAAATTCCTGTGTCTGAGGGTAAAAAGCCTCCTGTGAAGGAGATGTACATTATTTTCTGGCCATCTTAAATGTCAAAATGAATTTTACTTTGAAGTGTTTCCTATAAAAAATAAATGCCTGTTCTCTCTGCAGAAGTATATCATATTTTAGTGCATGTTGCTCTCAGGTTTTCAATTAGAACTTTGAATCACATTCCTGATTAGTAACAAGCAATCAATCATAATTAATTAGTTAAAATGTTCAACCGTTAAAATCATTACCATTAATTAAAATAATTATCTCTATTTTGGCTGCACTTCATTGCCATTTCAGGGAAATGTGTTGCTTAACTCTACCTTTAGCACTCAGTAGGGGAATGTGGTGACTAAAACACGCATGAGAGGTGAGGGCATGACTTTCAAAAAGCTGGGTTGTGTAGTGTAGTTGTAGTTAGGTTTAAGTAGATGCAAGCATACCAATCACTTCTGTTTTTAGTAAAGAGATTCCTCCTTAACTTAGTAATATACCCAATATCTGCAGAGATACACTGTCAACAGAGTTCTTTCTAAGGAATATGTTCCTTATAACTATATACTTCATAAATCTCTTCATAAATAAAATACAAAATTGATGGCTTTTATGCAATATCATGTAGGATATGCTCATTCGTGGGTAAAGACCACTTTTTTCAAGCTATATGCTGATGAAAGTAAACATAGGTCAGACACTGCAGGAAAGGAAAGATTATGCTTCTACTGAACAAGTATGTTTGATTCAGGAGGAAAAGGATTAGGATACATCTAAGAAAAGGACTTAAGAATCATTGCAGTGACTACAAACTGCTTTGTCACTACAGGAGTTCCACAGTTTCATGAAAGATATTTGTATCCCCAAAGGAATAAACTGATTCTGTCTCTCGAAGAGAAAGAACTAGACAAGTTTTGGAAATAAGGTATAAACTTGTCTAGGTTCCTGGTACCTAGTTAAGTTTCAATAAAGGGAGTGCATGCTATGAGGAAAGATTTTTTTTCTGAAATATCCAACCTAAGAAGCAAGATATACAGGAAGATAAAAGCTGTCAAAAAGCAGGTCTTTCAGAATTTGTAAAGGGAAAGACAAACCTTTCCAGTTAAAGTGTAGGCAGATTAAATATAAGGCATTTCCTGCTCCTAATCCCCCACCATTTCTTTGCCTGTCTCTTAAATGGTTATTTGAAAAAGTGTTTTTCCATTTTGAATGTTATGAAAAAAGGTTGAATAGAGAGTTCTTTCACTGTAGCTGGATAGGAGCAGTACATTTGTCACTCCAGGTGTGGTGGATCTCTAAACTGCAGGGTTTCCCAATTACAGCAGTGCAGTACCCCTGGATGCCCCCTGCTCCCCAGCAGTCACTGCAGTGTCAGACCACTGGTGTGAGACTGGGAGGTCTGGTGCAAGGTGCACGGAGAGCTCAGAGGTCAGCTCAGAGGAGGAACTATCTTCTTTAAAACTACTTATTGTGGTTGTAAAATGGCTGCAAGGATTTCTGCTACTGCACACCATGCTTAAACTTTGGGCAGCCTGGGATGATTTCTTCTGCCTTAGGTACCGCTGAATTCTTTGATCATATTTAGTTCTGGAGGTCATTTAGTCCAACATATCTGAACAAGTGACTCTGGTCACTGCAAGTTGTTCAGGGCTCTGTGCAGTTGTGTTTTAATTAACTCAAAGGATGGAGAGTCCAGAGCCTCTCTGGGCAACCTGAGCCAGTGCTTGACTACTCTGGCAGTAAAAAAATAAATTCACGTGTTTAAACAGAATTTATTGCATTTCAGTCTGTGTTCATTGCCTCTTGTTCTGTCACTGGAAATCACTAAGAAGTGTCTGGTTATGCTACCTTTACCCCCTCTCATGAGATTATTATTCTCCTCTTATTTCTCCATGCTTCAGTTGGTGAAGATTTCCTGTACTTATAAAAATGGTCAGCACACACTTGGGTCACTTTGATCTGAAATATGGCCTTAATTTCCTGGAACTGTGATTTGGATAGCTGTTCATTGAGAGACCCTTCTTTTCCCACCTGGGACCTTCTGCTATGTAGCTATTTTTTTAATATGTGTAATATCACCTTACAGGTTTGACACTCAGCTATGACAGCCACAAATCTGCCCTTTGAAAAATCTTTTTTATATGGAAGGTGGATGACGTCTACCTAAGACACATGAATTGGAATAAGGACACTTGAGTTCTGCTCTCTGTCACAAATTTTTTGTATGACCTGAGATGTCTCATTACCAACTGACCAAAAGCCTGTTGGGAGTCTTTTCATTTACCTTAATGGGCTTTGAATTAGGTGCTTAACTTTCTCAGACTCACTGACCAATTTATATAAAGGAGATGGTGTTATTTGCCTATCTCGTTGGGCTGTCACAAAGTGAAATACACTACGACAAAGGATTTTGGGATCACTGAGTAGAGAGTGCTATTCAAGTGCAAAGTATTACATAAACCTTTAGAAGCAGTAATAAAAGTGATAGTGTTTCCTTGAAAAACTATGATTTCTTTTCACCTTTATATTTCTAGAATGGCTTGTCATTTCATGTTTCTCCAAGGAATACAGCATCCTCTGAAGCATGCAGGGTCCAGCCTAGCATCATATCTCAATGGCCTCTGTCAGAGGACAGGGTGAAGGAAGGGACTGCTTTCACTGTGTTGTAATTAAAATTTTGTGAATTTAAACTTGTAGACACTAGTGTAGCAGGGGAGCATCATCATGTGCTATAGGAACATGATGTGATGTTACAAAGGGAATAGAGAGATTTCATACTTATTCTGAGTTATTTTGCAGGAGTGATCAAACCAACAGGAGCTTCTGAATATTTGTGGAATTTAGCAGATACAAAAATGTCATCTAATCAGAGAAATGGAATAGTTCTGTTTGTACCTGCTAGACATAACATAGGAAAACATAAATGTTAACACATCATTGTAAGTTTATTTGTAAATGCAATGGATTTCACTCCCATGCTTTTGTATTTTTTTTTTTTCTTTGTGTGTTTGCAATAAGATAGCTTGGTTTAAAAAATCATAAACATATTTTGTGTATTTGCTGATGATTCTCTTGTGGCTAAATGTGATTATAAAAGGAATTCGCATATTTTCATGCATATTCTCTCTGGCCAAGTGTACCTCCTCTAAACTTGCACCCGAGTCCAGAACATCACATCTTTCTTGTTCTGTTTTGGTTCTGTAAGACCTTCATAATTTAAACAAAAGTGGTAAAACTAAGAACCTCATTAGGCATTGCTTCTGTACAAAAGAGGGAAAAAGGATTGATTTACTACAGCTTATAGTAAAATAACTCTCTCTAAATCTTCCTGATTCTTAATATCTTTCTTAAGTTCATTGCTATGTTCCCCTGCTGGCCTGCGTGCTTCAGTGTCTTAAATGGTAGCATTAAAAATTATGTCATATCCAAAAAAGTATTATGGGCTTAAATCCTGCTCGGAGGACCTGGTATGTTGGTAGTAATAAAGAAAACTACTTGAAGAATGTAAGAACTTGCTAATCAGATTGTTAATTGAGTACACGAGCTTCACATAATAGAAAGGCAAACTGAGAAGGTGACAATGATAGCCAGACTTCATCTGTTGAGTTGGAATTAATGATGAACAAAATCAAGATCCCTTTGTGGTTGATTCTTGTACAGCTGCAGCCAAATATAAAAGACCCATCAAAGAAATCAACTCATTAGTAATTCTGTACAACTTCAAATGGAAATTCTTAACCCCTCATCAGCCTTTCTCTGACAACTCCTTAAAAGCTGTGTTAAAAAAGCCAAAAAGCCCCATTATTTGCTTCATCAACTCGAAGAAGTGGCCTGCAGGAACATAGCATAAACTGAAGCTTTTAAATACAGATCTATCTATAGGTAGAACAGTCAAAGCACAGATATATTGTGACATGCAAAATCTCCCCCAGTCACCCATGTCAAACAGTGTCAATAGCCTGTCTGCTTCACAGAAAAACTAACCCCAGATTTAAATAATTTTAATATTGTAACAAAAACTGACAAAACCCAGTGAAATCAGAAATAAAGCTGCCATTGTGTCCTTATTGCACTGTCATTTTGTCTATAACTCTCTCCACTGGAGTAAGTTGCCAAACCAAGGGTGAATTAAAGATTGTGTCCCTGTAACATTGGAAAATAATGTTTTCAGGGCAAGCCTTCATAAGATTTGAACAGTCCATTCCACTGTCTCATTGCCACTGCAACATTTAATTTATCTTGTGAGTCTGCTGATAGAGAATTGCAGGCCTGGACATTTAGCTAGTATTTTTAAAGTTTGATTTTATAAGGTGATATGCAATCTGGAAATGGTGTTTTATTACACTGGCAAAAGTAACTATTAAAGCTCTTAAAACTTCTGTCTTGTAGGCTTTTAAATGATCTAAAAAGTGATTGAGTATGTGAGTGAGAGATTAGCTCCTAGGAAGCCTTATTTTTGCATAGTCTCATGTGAATCATGTGTGATACAGATATATTAACAGAAGCTTGTTAATGGAATGTCTATTATATCTGGTTTTAAAATTTAAGTTTTGTGTATTTTAAGTTTTTGTTGCAATAGGACACATGGCATCTTGGAAAAAACAGTAGTTGTACAAAATTTAATGGTAGGGAAATATCCCAAAGATGTTATTTTGATCAGCAACAAACCATGTATTGAATAGTATACAGAAATTTTAAAATACTTTTTTCACTTTATTGATCTCCTTTTCCAATGTTGCAATTTGCCTTCCAAGCAGGTATTTTGCAGTAGGCACTAGCAAAGGTTTGTGAAGGAGTTTAAAAACTCAGAAATGTTCTTGGTTAAAGTCTGCAGCAGTTGGAAAGATCTTTGTGAGAGAATGATATTGATGCTTATTCTGCAAGTAATTGTGGCTTATATCAATGTATCTGCTGAGCAGAGTGGGCAGGTGGACTTCTTGTTGGCATGCCTGAAGTTTTTGAAATAAACTGTTTCTAGTTTCTCTTTGAGGACACTTGAGTCTGAGGAGCTCCTGAGTTTCATGAAGTCTCTCTGAGCTGCCTAATTGTTTCTCTTGGAGAGCTCTTGGGAAGCTGAAAGTGATGTTTTCGTCTGGAGGCCTTGTTCTGCCATCCGACTGCCCTGGTTGCTCGGCAAACACAAAGGAGAAGTGGCAACACTGAGAGAAAAGTGGAAAGTAATTCAAATGCTCGGAAAATAGGTGGGTGGGTGGGTGCATGTTGGTGAGAGAGGAACATTTTGTACCACAATGTGTTCCTTCCTGCTGGATTCACAGTCCATGAACGAGTCTCCTATAATTAACACATTACCATTATCAATAAATGCTATGAAGCAGGACTGCGGAGAATTGGCAAAGTCGCTGCCGCTCACAGAAAGGCCTCCCCAATCAAAACCAGCTCCCACCACGCTAAGGAGCCAGTGGGGAGCTCAGAAAAAGGATGCCAGGAGTTGGTATTCCGGGTGTGAGCCATTCCATCCTGCAGCCCTGCCGTTTCAGCTGGCTCCCGTTCAAGCCACGTTGGCATGTGCTGTCTCTTAGCAACTGCCAGACGGATGGTCCCGGCTGGCCACTGGCAACGCGCCCGTCGGCCACCCAGCCTCGGTGCTGGGGGAGCCCTGCCTGCCTTCCACAACTCCTGGAGACTACCTGCTGGAAACGACCTCTGTTTTCCAGGGAAAAAGGATTTGTTAGTTCGGACTGGCGAGTCTGACCTGTTCATGGCAGCAGCAGACCCTGGCTGTGGCTGGAAAGATGAGGCTCTGAAGATGACACAACATCTCTCATAACTCTGCTGGCTGCTGCTACCTGATGATGAGCCTCACCTGAGCTTTACAGCAGCCTAGTGCATGAGCTAACACACAGCAATGCATTGCTTTCACATACATGTTAAATACCCTATAAAAAAAAATTTGTAAAAGTTTTTTTGCTTTCGATTTTTGTTAATTGTTTGAGGGTTTTGATTTGATTTGGGTTTTCAGGATTTTTTTTTTCAATCCTACGCTGGCAGAATTTTCTCCTTTTTTGGTTACTTTATGAGCTACAGTGCTCTATGAAGTAATTTTTTATAGGTTTTTTTGTCTCTTAGTTTCTTCCCAGACCCTTAATTTTTAAAATGTTAGGTTCAGCTTCACAGCTCCCCATGTGAGCTGCTGGGCTAAATCTCAAAGCACTGTTCTCAAATGGTGGGGCTGGGTCCTTGCCTTTTTCTGGGCTTCATCTTCACAGTGCTACTCCATATCAGCCATCAAAAATGAATGCAGTCGTGCTCATACAAATGAATTCCTCTCATTTAATTTCCCAACCTTGACTAGTTTTTTATAATTGTAATGATGGAACAATTTAGATATATTTTATTTTGCCGTGCAATATCTTCGAGATTGAGTGCTTTTGCATATAGCATATTAAATGTCATTTTAGCAGTGAGAACAATGATAAAAGCAACATTTTTTTTGTTCTAGAAAGTGCAAGTCATTGGGGAAATAAATGTATTTGCACTGTGCTGTGACTCAATTCTAAAAAAAATTCTAGAAAGTCCACAGTCCCTAAGGAGTGCCTCTAAACATCTGTTTTAGTCTACAATGTCTGTATTATTTCAAGTTTCTGAATGAAGAAAAATTATGATTGAAATCATTGCAGTGATCTAGAATTGACTCTATGGGCCCTAGTTTCCCCTAAGTCATGCTCATTACCATACCATCTTCCTGAAAACACAAATAAGAATATTTTCTGGCATCAGTCAACAAAACCTCATTTCTGTTCCCACTGGACCTCTTTACATTTTGATGTGGAAGCTGAAAAGGCTCCCAAAAGCTCTTAGGCTCTTTTTTGCCCACTGATGGAAGCTAAATCACTTAACTTACTGTTAACAATCTTGAAAATAGATTAGTGATTTTCTTATCTGAATTCCTTGTGGAAAGTAGGGAGTATTTAACAGCTCTCACTACAGCAGACAGAGGTGAGATAGGTGTAGGCTGGACACAGGAGGCAGGACTGAAGAATCCTATTTATATCAGGGAAGGGGAAAAAAGAAGCCAGTAATTTCTAAAGCCCTCAATGAGTCACCAAGGTTTTCCTTTATGGGCAGGATAAAGTGAACAGCTGTTCTACTACATTCCATTTGCCTGAGTCAACAGGCCCATTCTAATAGTTTGTTGATTATCTTACATTTTGTCAATATTGTGGTATGATTTCATTGTTTGTTTTATCGTTACTCAGATTGACAATGTTTTATTTTGTGAGCTATGATGAGATAGCTCATTGGGTACAGTGGTAAGAATGACTTATCTTGAATTCCATTTTTAGCAGATTGTTTTGCTGTAGCTACCACCCTGCACTAGCTATTTAATGATTTTTGCTTTATGTTCTTATCTTGTAACCCCCAATCAAAACAATGTTTTTCTTGGCAGTCGGTGATTTAAGCCATTGTTCCTATCGCACATGGCTGGCTTTTCTTTTTATGGGCAAACCATATTGTCTCCTCTTGAGAGAGCTCCCTCCCATGCCCTTGGTATTATATCTGCAATATCCTCACATGGAAGTAATGATGTGGCTCTCTCTGGGCTGCAACTGTTGCTCTACTTTATGCCCTGATCTTGAAGATGCTAGAGAAGAAATGAGTGTTGATGTCCAAGCATGGAGGGTTGCCCTCACACCCAGATTCTGTACAGGACACTCAAGTGGTGTCCATCCTTGACATCTCCAATGGGCAAAGCACTGATTTTTTTAAGCAATTGTGATCTCTTTTGCAACGTACGTCAATAACAAGCCCATTTACCTGCTGTGGGTTCCTAAAGTGCTTAACAAGTTCTAGAAGACCAGCTATGAAGTCCCTGGCAGAAATCTAACAGGTTGCATTTTACAGGGGCAAGTGATGCAATAGTAACTTCTCCACAAGTGAGTTTGGGTTTTATTGCTACAAATGGAAATCCAAACCATGGTATGGAGATCAGATTTACAGGGCCCCCAAACAAACAATTAGTAAGATTTTGGATCTGAATAGTACTGTATTATATATTCAGCCCTAACTTACTTCATTCTAACTCCTCCCTGTAGACATACTCTATTGGAAACATATGAAAAAGTTCCAAACACAAATGCCATGTCCCTAATAAATAAATGATTATGCTGGGAGCAGCAAGAATATTTTTCTGTTTTCTTTCAGCTAGTATTTTGCAAGTGTTAGCAATTTTCAAAACAGTTCAGAATTCCCATACCCATCTGTGGTGATTTCCCTCAGACACCCATAAACCCACTTTCTGAAATTTCTTATGTATTTTTAACTGTGCTGGTAGAAATATTCAATTCATTTGATGTGCATAAAGCATCCTATGTTGTCAAACCATTTTTAAACTTCAACAAGAAGTTGAATGCAGTAACATTAATAGTCATGTACCTTGCTCTGCTACTTCAAACTGCCCACTTTATTTATCTAAGGTGTTCCAGTATCTTCTATCATTCTAGTCATTAGCAAATTTATGTTGCTCACTTACCTTTTGCGTGCTTGCCAGGGCAGAATATGTAATAACAGTCTGTAATTAAATCTTCCTCAACTTACTTTATCACTGTACATCTCCTCTATACATTTTCTTCTTTCCACCGTCCATCAGATGATGGAAATGACAGAAAGGAAAGATACTGCTGCAGCTACACAAATACCTATATGCAAATTAATCTGAAATTAATCTGGAAACCTCCCCACACTAAATTAATATTTAATGAAGCTCTCAAATTTTAGGAGGCTAAACTGCATTTAGCTGAGGTTTGAATAGAGATATTGACATTTAGGTTTTGCAGTGATAGTAAGTTTGATTAGGAAATGAAAAGTTTTTAGTTTAAAGTAGCATAACAAAAAAATTGTGTGCTATGGTGAATCATAAATATTATAGCACTCACAGTGGCATCAAACTTTTTATCTTAGCTGTGGTGAAAAATGTTCAAAACCAGGATCAATTTCTTCCACTTCCGGGTTTTGTTTTTTTTTTTCCTTTAAGGTGAAGGCAAAGCAGATTTTTCCTTTCCTTCCTTGATCTTGCATGAATCCTTAGTAGGATCTTGAAGTGTTAGTGAACTACTGTAACTTTCTAAAGGAACAAAATATGTGACTGATAAAAGTAAAATACATATCTTAAATTTTGCATCAATATGGATTAGAGTCCAGCTATAGCTTCTGTCTGGTGTGCAGAATGAAAGTGAATATCTTCACTCATATATTACCTGGAAGATTACAGGGAATATGACAAGGAAAAGCAGGAATTTTACTCCTAGTTTCTATGACTTGCACTTTAAGAGAATGGTATAAGTAGGTAAGATTTTTTTACATCTAATTTTTTGGGAGATTTTTCATGATGGAAAGTGGAAGCAGTTGAATGAAAGTCTCTTTATTATCTAAAATTGTATAAAGAAATTTCATTTTGACTTCCTTGCAATATACTATAAGCACATGACTGACTCTCTTTGTGGGCTCTCTTTGTTCAGGATTAGAAAACTCCTTTGGAACTTCATAAAAAGATATAACTAAAATGTGGTTCCAATAAAAATCCTGTTAATTTCCTTATCAGGTGCAAAGAAATGCAAACAGCAAAAATTGTCAATTAAAAAAATCTGCAATATGGATTTTGGGACTCTGCATGAAAGCAAATTAATTAAAAAGGCAAAAATACATTATAGATAAATAATATGTCTAATTTTACTTTCAGTTTTCACAATCTTTCCCTGTTTCTCTCTTTATCTGTTGAGGCTCTCTGGCTTTCTAATTTTACATATGAATGTGCAAGCTCTTCTGAAAACATCTTCCTCTTCCTAGACTTTGGGGATCCATGTATCAAATCACAAGCTGCTTTTTTAAAAAAAATTAATTATTTTTTTAATCTGATGAAGTCAATGAGGTTAAGGCTGCAGGCTGAACTCACAGAATCACAGAATTTC
>VWYO01001780.1:835897-852649 GCA_013400275.1 Rhadina sibilatrix | reverse complement strand
AAAAAAAAAAAAGTAATAAAACCTAAGAAATGTATTAAGCCTGATGTTCCTTACGAAAAAAATTGGAAGTTTTTCTATGAGATACTGGGGCTTGACTCCCCCAAAATTTCATTTTTACCAGCGAACCCCCGCCCCCCTCATATCGCAGCTCCGTGCCGAGACCGGCGTGCACTCATTACGGGAGTGAGCTCAACCCTGCAGTTCACCGGACGCCAAAATCTGCTTCCCACCGCGGGGAGGTGAATCCCACCCTCTCCCATCCCATCCCGTCCCGTGCCCTAAATCACGCTGCAGCTCTTAAGTGCATTAAGCGCCGCCAGAGCCCCGGCGCCCCCGGCCACCTGCGCTCCGCAGCCCCTTGGGGCAGGGGCCACCGTGCCCCCCCGGTCCCCAGCCGGCCACAGCGTGGCTCCCAACAGGCAGAAAGGCAGGTCCCTAAGGCAGATTTACGGGAGAAGTTTAGCCGGACGCGCGGACAGACGGACAGACGGACACTGCTCCACCGCCTCCCCGTCCTGCTGCTTTGCATTTCCAACCTGTTTNTGTGCCACCCAAAATGCTGCTGGGTCCTGGCGGTGCCCAGAGGGGGGTGTTCTGTGTGGTGGGTGGGAAATGCCCCCCTCCAGGCTTGCCCCTCCTCCTCCCAGAGCTAAATCAGAGCTGAGGCTCGATGGTGAGCAGCCTGCAGAAGGGTGAATGTCGAATTTCATCAGGTTGCATTTGTGGGGCACTTCTGGGGGGCTCTGGGCCCACACAGATGCCCTGCTCCTTCCTCGGCATTGCCCGGAGCCCTCTGGCCCTGCGGCCAGAGGAAGGCACGAGCAGCGTGAGGCGATGATGCCAAACCCACAGACGAGCAGGGATGGTGCTCCCACACCTTCCCCGCTGGGATTAATCGTCAATAAAAGGCAGGTAAATCCCAGAGCCTGTGACAAGACGCAGACCCAGCCTCCTCTCGTGTGCCCCAGCCCTGGGCACACCGGAACTAGGGTTGGCTTGGACACCGTGTCACCGAGGGGGACATCAGTTCATTGTCCCCTGGTGCAACAAGGGGGTTTCAAGGCAGAATTGGGGGAAATGTAAAGGAATATAAGGAAAACCCACTCCTGCCTCACGCCTGGGGGATATGAATGCAGCTCTGTCCCAGCCAGCAAACCCCAAACGGGAGCTGAGGCTTTGTGCCACTCAGGCAGCGAGTTTGCCAGGTGCCAACCCAGCTCCCAGAGTCCCCTCGTGTGACAAAACCAGCTCCCCCAGACCAAGGCGGGGACATCCTTGCAAGCCCCAAGCTGCTACAGCCACCTTTGGGCACGAAGCCACCTCCCCTCTGGGCAGCATCGGCCGTAGCACTCCGAGCCCCCTCTCTGAATTCTCCCGATAATTCCCCCCTCCCAGCCACATCCCTATCGCCAGGACAGGCCCGGAGCGAGGACAAGCGCATCGAGACCCGGGTACTCACCGGCAGCCAGGGAAAGCCTCTCCCCTCGCAGGCAGGGGCGTCGCTAATCGTAATTGAAAATTAATCGGCGCTCAGCGAACCCCCCGGTGATTTTCTGGCCGGAGCGCGGGTGCAGAGGGGATGCCGGTGGAGAAAGGCTCTTCCCTGTGCCGAGGAGGGAAAAGGAAGAGGGACAAGGAGGGAAGGAGCGAGGGCTGAAGGGGTGGGAAGGTGGCTGGGTGTGCGGGGGGCCGGCCGCCGGCCTGGCGGAAAATTAAATTGCACTTGAGGGTAAATTGTATTAGGGAATAGCGGCCGCCTCCCGCCAGCCTGCGGCCATTTGGGTAATTAGCCCCAGGGACCCCCGGGCTCGTGGCAGCGCCGGGAAGGGGTGACCCCATCAGGGAGGGCACCCCGGGGGCTCGGACTGTGCCCCCAGGACAGCCTGTCCCACCCGCGGGTGCGGCCACTGCAGTTCGGTGCTCCCGCTGCGCAGGGCTGAGGCGGGACCTGTCCCCGAGTCATCCTGAGAGGGGGACACGGCGCGGGGGGCACCGCGAGCCCCGCACCGCCCCTCCGGGCCCTGCACTGGGGCTCCCCAGCTGTTGGAGGGGGACACCCCGGTGCCACGAGCCGGGAGAGCGGGGGCCGGGAGGATTGGGACCGCACCAAACAGGATTACGGAAAGTCTATTTACTAGACTCTCTTTTTCCTGCGCGCACGGCAGCTTTAGGCTGCGGGCCTGTCGGGGATGCTAATCTGGGCATCCCGCTAACCCCCTTCCGGCAGCGCCCACCTCCCCAGCCCTAATCCTCCCCCTCCCTCCACCTGCTGCACCCCCTGCCCACCCCACCGAGAAATTTGGGGGCTGAGGTGACCACGGGCAGCCCCACACCGCAAGCCCTCGGTCCCACCCAGGGGAGCAGCTGGTGGGGAAGGGGGTGCACGGGGGGGTTACTGACGTTGGGGGTGAACCCCGCAGGGAAATCAAGGAGAAGGAGGCAGCAGGGCTCTCAGCAGCGATGAGACCTTCCCCATCCATCACCCGGCGGTGGGCAGGGCCGGCACCCGGCCCAGGGGGAGCCAGCCCCGCTCCGAGCCGGGACGAGGCCGCTGAGCTCAAGGGACACGGCCAAGGCCGAGTGGGGCAGAGGTGGCAGGACAGGGGTGCCAGCCCCACCGCGCCTGCAGGCGTGACCACGCACAAACATCGAAGGAAAGGTGGAGAGAGACAATTTATTTCACGGGCAGGTGAGGGAGGAAGGGCTGGAGGAGCCGGAGCTCCCGGAACCCAGGCAGCAGCGGAGCTGGGCGCTCTCCTCCCCGTCCTGCCAGCCCTCGCCTCCCACCTGGGCAAAGTGAAGATATCAAGAAAAAGGCTCCAAATCGGATTGACACCCCCCCTCCCCCTTAATAAAGTTTATTATCGGCCGGGCTCTAATCCTTTTAAATCCCCCACGCGGGGGGATGGGCCAGGATTAGGGGAGGGCAGCGTAATCCCAATGAATTTGTTACAGGGGGATTTAGACAGCGCTGGGAGAGCAGATGGCCCCGGCCCTGGCTCTGGAAAACAACCATTTTCCTTAATGATTCCTAACAAGGATAAAAGGGCAGAGAGAATCGGGGACAGGGGCAGGGGCCCCACACCATGGCAGTCCTGGTCACCAGGGATGCTGCCGTGTCTCCCAGCTCCACGGACATGGGCAGCACTGAANGGACAGACGGACAGACGGACACTGCTCCACCGCCTCCCCGTCCTGCTGCTTTGCATTTCCAACCTGTTTCCCTAATTATTCCGCTGCTGGGAGTCGTCGCGGTATCCCAGCTCTCTGGCACGCTCTGATTTATCTCTCAGCCGGGATAACAGCTCTCCCCGCCCCCTTCTCCTCGGGGAATTCAATTTTCATTCATTTTTCTGCTTTGCCAGATTGATCCAGCCCCCTCTGCCCTGCTCTGGATCACTCATGGAGGTGGCGAGCGGGCAAAGGGAGCCACACAGCACCAAGCCTTCACCCTGGGGAAGCATCGTGCTGCCGCGGGGAGTGAAGGGGTCGGGGGGCTGCTGCCACCAGAAAAAACCCCACCCCACCAGCATCTTCCCCGGGCTCGCTCACATCATCTTCCCAGTAGCGCCTTCATCCCTTCCTCTCCTGGTAGCACTGCTTTGTTCCCCTCCGTCCTTCCTGCTGTCCGTCTGTTCCTTACGTTGGTGGGGATCTTTTGGTCTCTTTAGGGGTTTTTTAGATCACTTTGGGCTTTTTGGTCTCTTTTGAGTTTGTTTTTCCCATCTCACAGGAAGGAGAGGGTGGTTGAGATGGGCATGAGGGGCTTGCCCAGCAAATCCTCTCTGTGCCACCCAAAATGCTGCTGGGTCCTGGCGGTGCCCAGAGGGGGGTGTTCTGTGTGGTGGGTGGGAAATGCCCCCCTCCAGGCTTGCCCCTCCTCCTCCCAGAGCTAAATCAGAACTGAGGCTCGATGGTGAGCAGCCTGCAGAAGGGTGAATGTCGAATTTCATCAGGTTGCATTTGTGGGGCACTTCTGGGGGGCTCTGGGCCCACACAGATGCCCTGCTCCTTCCTCGGCATTGCCCGGAGCCCTCTGGCCCTGCTGCCAGAGGAAGGCACGAGCAGCGTGAGGCGATGATGCCAAACCCACAGACGAGCAGGGATGGTGCTCCCACACCTTCCCCGCTGGGATTAATCGTCAATAAAAGGCAGGTAAATCCCAGAGCCTGTGACAAGACGCAGACCCAGCCTCCTCTCGTGTGCCCCAGCCCTGGGCACACCGGAACTAGGGTTGGCTTGGACACCGTGTCACCGAGGGGGACATCAGTTCATTGTCCCCTGGTGCAACAAGGGGGTTTCAAGGCAGAAGTGGGGGAAATGTAAAGGAATATAAGGAAAACCCACTCCTGTCTGACGCCTGGGGGATATGAATGCAGCTCTGTCCCAGCCAGCAAACCCCAAACGGGAGCTGAGGCTTTGTGCCACTCAGGCAGCGAGTTTGCCAGGTGCCAACCCAGCTCCCAGAGTCCCCTCGTGTGACAAAACCAGCTCCCCCAGACCAAGGCAGGGACATCCTTGCAAGCCCCAAGCTGCTACAGCCACCTTTGGGCACGAAGCCACCTCCCCTCTGGGCAGCATCGGCCGTAGCACTCCGAGCCCCCTCTCTGAATTCTCCCGATAATTCCCCCCTCCCAGCCACATCCCTATCGCCAGGACAGGCCCGGAGCGAGGACAAGCGCATCGAGACCCGGGTACTCACCGGCAGCCAGGGAAAGCCTCTCCCCTCGCAGGCAGGGGCGTCGCTAATCGTAATTGAAAATTAATCGGCGCGCAGCGAACCCCCCGGTGATTTTCTGGCCGGAGCGCGGGTGCAGAGGGGATGCCGGTGGAGAAAGGCTCTTCCCTGTGCCGAGGAGGGAAAAGGAAGAGGGACAAGGAGGGAAGGAGCGAGGGCTGAAGGGGTGGGAAGGTGGCTGGGTGTGCGGGGGGCCGGCCGCCGGCCTGGCGGAAAATTAAATTGCACTTGAGGGTAAATTGTATTAGGGAATAGCGGCCGCCTCCCGCCAGCCTGCGGCCATTTGGGTAATTAGCCCCAGGGACCCCCGGGCTCGTGGCAGCGCCGGGAAGGGGTGACCCCATCAGGGAGGGCACCCCGGGGGCTCGGACTGGGCCCCCAGGACAGCCTGTCCCACCCGTGGGTGCGGCCACTGCAGTTCGGTGCTCCCGCTGCGCAGGGCTGAGGCGGGACCTGTCCCCGAGTCATCCTGAGAGGGGGACACGGCGCGGGGGGCACCGCGAGCCCCGCACCGCCCCTCCGGGCCCTGCACTGGGGCTCCCCAGCTGTTGGAGGGGGACACCCCGGTGCCACGAGCCGGGAGAGCGGGGGCCGGGAGGATTGGGACCGCACCAAACAGGATTACGGAAAGTCTATTTACTAGACTCTCTTTTTCCTGCGCGCACGGCAGCTTTAGGCTGCGGGCCTGTCGGGGATGCTAATCTGGGCATCCCGCTAACCCCCTTCCGGCAGCGCCCACCTCCCCAGCCCTAATCCTCCCCCTCCCTCCACCTGCTGCACCCCCTGCCCACCCCANAGAGACAATTTATTTCACGGGCAGGTGAGGGAGGAAGGGCTGGAGGAGCCGGAGCTCCCGGAACCCAGGCAGCAGCGGAGCTGGGCGCTCTCCTCCCCGTCCTGCCAGCCCTCGCCTCCCACCTGGGCAAAGTGAAGATATCAAGAAAAAGGCTCCAAATCGGATTGACACCCCCCCTCCCCCTTAATAAAGTTTATTATCGGCCGGGCTCTAATCCTTTTAAATCCCCCACGCGGGGGGATGGGCCAGGATTAGGGGAGGGCAGCGTAATCCCAATGAATTTGTTACAGGGGGATTTAGACAGCGCTGGGAGAGCAGATGGCCCCGGCCCTGGCTCTGGAAAACAACCATTTTCCTTAATGATTCCTAACAAGGATAAAAGGGCAGAGAGAATCGGGGACAGGGGCAGGGGCCCCACACCATGGCAGTCCTGGTCACCAGGGATGCTGCCGTGTCTCCCAGCTCCACGGACATGGGCAGCACTGAACTGCAGCTCCACAGCTTTTTTTTCCCAACCTTTTTTTCCCAGCAGCTTCCTGGCCCTCACATACTTCCTCTGCCTCCCCCTCCTCGAGGAGAAACCAGGAGCCACCCCAGCCCTGGGGATGCACCAGCTGTACGAGGGGCAGCTGCCCAGAGATGCATCATCTGCGAGTAAAAGGCAGCAGAAAATACACAATGATAATTAAAAATATTGGAAGGATTTTTAAACCAAGTGCTCCTCTCAGGGTGGGGCGGAGGCAGGAGCAGGGACATCAGGAATGGGTGTGGTAGTCCAGCATGCCCACGTGGCAGGGACCAGCCGACACAGCAGGGCAGGCATCGGCAAAAATAATTTATTCCACTAAGACAAGCAGAGAACGAACAACAGCGTGGGGAGGGGGCGAGAAAGGTGGGGAGGCCCCGGGCCACAACTCAAAGAGGGAGGACACAAAATGCATCTGAAGCCACGACTGCTGCCCCCACCCAGCAGTGTCCGCTTTTTTGGGGGGCTAAACCTCCACCCTCCCGGCCCCACTAGTGGTTGGATTCCCATGGGCTCTCTCCAGCACGGGACTGGGCTTCCCAGTTTGAAACTAGCCCAGCTCCAGGGAGCTTCCGAGGGCAGCTGGGTGCCGAAACACAAACCACCGTTCATGTCCCAGCTCCCAGAAACATGGCACTGAGACTCGAGAGGGGGATGCTCCGACACCTCCTTCCTCTCAAAAAGAGCCCTCCACCCACTACCCCGGGCGAGGCCGCTGCCTTGAGCAGGGCAGCTCCCGACGGGGATGTGTCAGACCCCCGCCCGCTGTGAGACAATACGCTGTCCCAGGGGTGTCCTGCCTCAGCGGCCCACCCAGCCTGGGAAAAGCCCCGGGACCCCCAAGCCCTCTCAGGCCATGGGGAAGCCGGGGCGGCCTTTCCGGGCGCGGGTGCGCAGGCGGAAGAAGGTGTACATGCCCAGCAGGCACATGGAGGAGAGGAAGTACAGGGCCACGCAGAGGCTGATGTCCAGGCGGGAGAAGCCCAATCCAAGCACCCGCAGCCAGGGGCTCCTCCGCAGGCCCTCCCCAACATCCTCCTCCTCCTCCTGCTCCCGGAGCAGGACGCCGGGGCCCCGCCGGCGCTCCCTGCCCGCCGCCGCATCGCGGGCCAGGGCGATGGTGTCCCGCTTGCTGATGCGCCGGCGCCGGCCCGCGGCCGCTCGCAGCGCCTGGCTCTTGAAGTGCTGCTCGCTGAAGGAATCCAGGTCCACGATGTCCTCGGCCCCCTCCCGAAACTTGGGGTTCAGCCGCACGATGCTGGGGCGGCGCGGCTCGGGGGAGCCTGGGCGCCCCGGGACTCTGGCCTCTCCCTCCGTCTCCTTTTCCTCCTCTCCTCCTCTCCCCATCTCCTCTCGCGGGCCCTCCGTGCCCAGCCTGCCGCCGGTCCCTTCCCTGCTCACGGGGATGGGGTCGGGCTCGGCATAGTCCATGTAGATGTTGGCCGGAGAGAAGTGTGCCTTGAGGAAGGTGACCACGGCGGGCTCCTCCCAGGCGTGGACCCCCCGCTCCTCCTTGTGGCACTGGGGACACAGGTCTGGCGGGGGCCACTGCAGCTTGGGGAACTTGGGGTCCTCCGTGTCACCTCCTGCAGGGACCGCAGCCGGCGAGGGGGTTAGAGGGGACATGTGATGCACCCTCCCCCTGCATAAACACCCCGGAGAATCCAGTAGCTAGGGGGATGGGGACATTTGGAGGAGCCACCTCGGGAGGAGGGGTCCTCCGAGGGCAAACAACAGCCTTGAGAAGCTCCCTGTAAGGAGCATGTCAGATCCAGCTGGATCTCCAGGGCAGTCTGTTGCTGTGTGACCAGCTGCTGTCCCCTGGGATGGGGGGGCAGTGACAGCAGGATGTCCTCACCACTCCACCCTGCAGCCATTTGCCAGACCCCCATCCAGGACGAGGGACGTTCCTCCTCCTCACCTCCCCTTTTCCCTCCGACTCCCATGGTGGCAGCCGCCCTTACCTGCCAGGCGAGCGTTGACCTCGTTGTGGTGGGACCAGAGCCAGAGGATGGCCTCCTCCCTGCTGGCCACCCTGTCCATGGACTTGGCCGCCATGGCCTCGAAGTGCTCGGCGCACTCCTGGCAGCCGAAGAAGTGCCGGACGTAGCAGCGCATGGTGCTCAGCACCTCCAGGGGCAGCTCTGGGGGAGGCACAGCATGGGGGTCGGGCTGGAACCCCCAGTGCCTGCCACCACCATAGTCCCACGGCCGAGGGAGCAACCCCACACACCCCAACTCCCTGTCTCCTGTGGAAAACTGCCCCTGGATGGGATGAAGAAGGAGGGGGAACCAGCCTTTGTCCACATGCAGCATCCCCATCCATGCGTGTCAGGGCTCAGCTGGACACTCCCTCCCTGAGCCCCTGATGCCCCCCAGGGACACCAGTACCTTTGTCAGGGCCGTTCTGGGCAGCCTGGACAGTCAGCAGGTGGAAGATGGTCCAGAGCCCACAGGGGTAGCCACGGAAGTGGCGTTCGCTGCCCTGGCAGCCCACCCAGGTCACGTTGGTGGGGAGCACGGAGGGCTGGGAGGCCTGGTGGACAGATGGACACGGTGTGATGGGGCTGGCAGGCAGTGCCAGCTGGGGGGCAAGGGGCAGGGGTAAGGAGAGCAGGGGGTCCCCCATGGGCATCTTACATCTCTGTTATTCTTCATGGCCTCCTTCAAAACTGTGCGGGGCAGCTCGGGCTCCGTCCAGTTCCTCAGCCAGGCATCCAGGGTCTGTAGGTAGGTCTGCACGCAGGGGCGCCCTGGGAAGTACTGCAGAGCAGGGAGAGGGGTGAGAAAACACAGATTCCTTCCTGGGAGCAACAGGGCAGCCCACAGGCACCCCTGGCTCACCAGCACAGGCACTGGGCAGCACCAGCATCCTCTGCTGGAGAGCAACGAGGTCCTGGCAAGGTTTTGGTGCCTATCTCCGAGGGGCTGCGGGCTGCAGCTTGTCCCCCCACCCTGAGTGGCAAGCCCTCTGTGTGATGCTCAGGCTCCAAACCCCAGCCCCAAGTGAGGGAGGCAAAAAGCCACTCTGTCCATAAGTCTGGCAAAGCCGATTAGCAGCTGCACTTTAAAACCACTCCTGGGAGAGGTGCAGCCTGGCAGCCCGCACCACCAACAGACAGACAGACAGACCTGTGGGGAGGAGGAGACACCAGCACACAGGAGAAGTGATGGAGAAGTGAAAGGAAAGAGGAGTTTGCTAAATCTGAGCTGTTCTTCCTCCCAGGCCCATGGGGAATCACATGGAAAGACCCAAATTTGCAGGGGAATTATCTGTGACCTGACATTTGTGCTGCAAACACAATGTCCCCTGACTCCTTGGACAGAAGGCTTTGCTGTGTGATTCCCGGCCTCCAGGAACCACTTTTTTCCACATTAGGACTTCCCCCCCCCTTCCTTTAATAGCTCTTGGGAATGCAAGAGTTAAGGCTGGGACCTGTTGGCTGAGCTCCCCAGGCCGAGCCCTGGGCTGGCAATCCTGGGGATGCTGCTCCGTCCTGTGGACGAGCAGGGCAATGGCAGTGCTGTCTCAGCGTCCCCGGGGAAGCACCAGCACCCACCACCCACTGCTACAGCTCATCCAGGGGAAGGCTTGCAGGAAGAATTAAAAATGGGTCAAATAAAACCATGGCTGCTCCCCACATGTACCCATGGGCAGGGAGCTGGTGCCTCGGGGATTTATTTCCCTATCTCTGTAGTTCCCATTAAAGGGAGAAAGAGCGAGGGCAATGGTTGGAGGCAGGCTGAGGAACCACGTGAAGGTCTGAGGACTTAAGGCACGTGTCTGGAGCTCTTTCCTGGGGGAGAGCAGATGGGGTTGGGAGCAGGGGGTGTCTTGCACATCAGTGAGGGCTATGCAAGGTCCAAACTGAGCATGAGACCCTGGGTGACAAAGGAGGGAGCAGAGAAGGGACATGGCCCCAGTCTGCCAAGTAGCCTGGGCTGTGACAGGGATTGGGATGGAGACAGGGCTCCTGCAGGCCCAGTGGAGGAAACAGCCAAATGCAGCAGGACTCCATCACAGCAGGATATCAAACTGCCCTGCTTGTGCTGGCTCAAAGCTCCTAGTCACTTCAGCTGTGCCAGGCTCAACACAGAAGAAAAAAAGAGACCTTAAATTAGGCTTGTCTGGAGCCTGACTCAGAGTGGGAATTCCTTTCCTGGACTACTATAAAAGGACCCTGCAGAGATTGGCTCCCTGAGTCGAGCATCCAGATCACAGAGGCAAACCCCTGTGGCCATCTCTGACACTCCAGCAGGTGACAGCCTCTCTCCTGAAAAGACCTCCTGCCTCGACACCTCCTAAAAGTGATCATCCCACTGCCACCAAGGCCGGCGACACATACCTCGTTTGAAACAATCCAGCACCCCCTCTTAGCTCCCACGGGGACTCTGGGCTGAGTCTGGAGATCCACATGGACGGGGACTGCTGAAGCAGCCTCGGGATACACCAGGACACAGAGCCCACACCCGAGCCTGCCACGCTTCCCTACCTGCGAGTACCGGGGCACGGCGGCCCGCACTGTGCGTTTGTTGAACAGACAAATGCAGGCACGGGCAGTTCCTGTCCCGACACCCAGAGCTCCTCACCTTCACCAGCGTGGCCACGTAGCACCTGAGGGCGGCCAGCTGTGCTCCCGACAGCGAGGAGGCCCGGGCAGCCTCCACCCGCAGCGAGTAGTGCAGCGCGGACTCCAGGTCGGCCATGTACAGCTTGGAGCTGGGGAGGGCAGCGCGACACGAGGCTCCATCAGCCTGTTAATCCCCACCCCGGGGCTTGTCCCGGGTGCCAGCCCCTCGCCCGCCCGGCCCCGGTTTGCCCGGTGTAACACGAGGCTCCATCAGCCTGTTAATCCCCACCCCGGGGCTTGTCCCGGGTGCCAGCCCCTCGCCCGCCCGGCCCCGGTTTGCCCGGTGTAACACGAGGCTCCATCAGCCTGTTAATCCCCACCCCGGGGCTTGTCCCGGGTGCCAGCCCCTCGCCCGCCCGGCCCCGGTTTGCCCGGCAGCGGAGGGGAGGGGAGGGGTCTGTCTGACCGGTCGGCTCGCAGAGGGTGGGACACGCGGTCGGTCTCGTTGGAGCCGCTGGCCGTGACGTTCAGCTTGTAGGAGCCGCGGGTGATGCCCGTCAGCGTGCGCAGGTAGTAGGTGTAGAAGGAGCGCGCCTCTATGTGCCTGCCGGGAGGGAGAAGCCCTAAGTGCCTCTTCCCTCCCAAACCCGACCCCAAGGAAGGAAGTAAAGGATATGAAGGCTTAGCCAAGTGGGTAGCTCAGGCCTGGGGAGGGAGTGTGGGGTGCTCCATACTCTCCCCGCCTGCCTCGGCAGTGGGCAGCCTTACAGGCATCCTGGAGCAGAGCTGAGCCTCAGGGAGCCACATCACGCCACCTCCAGGCACGCATGGGAAGGTAATGGCTCAGTCACAAGGATTTTCCCTTCTTCCAGCTCCAGCCAGGGCTAGCAGTGCAGTTCAGTGCCCGCCAGCAACCTCCCACCAGCCTCCCCTACTCAGCCACTGCCTCCTTCCTAATGCACCTTTCCACAGGAGCACAGAGAGATGGGGCACGAGGCTGGCATCCCACCAGCACCCCCAGAGCCACCCCGCCGTGTCCCACACTCACACGGGCAGGCGGGAGAAGGAGCCGTTGCGGAAGAGCAGGTACCCAGAGGGGAAGGAAGTGACGCCAAACTTCTCCACGAGCTCCTCCTCACTGCTCAGCACCCTCCTCACCGCAATGTTCTCGTACTGCAGCATGTCCAGGGCCACCTGCAAGCCCCAGGGTCAGATGAGGCGGGGGGCAGAGGGATTCCCCAGCCCCAGCAGGGAGGCAGCAGAGCTGCTCAGTGCTCTGTGTAACACTGGGCACTGGCTAAGCTGTGTGCAAGCTGGGCAGGGAGGCTTCATGGAGAGAGCTGCCCCGCCAAAGGCACCCAGGAGTTATCAGGCACCAGGGACACAGGCTCCAAGAGAAATGGGGGACAAATGCAGCTGTGCCCACCTCTCTGCCCACGAAGGAGTTGCTCTTCTCAAAGATGAGTGCCAAGTACTGGTCCTTGTTCCTCTGGAAGAAGGTGCGAACCTCCTCGGCGCTGCAAGAGACAGGAGGACGGCAGCAGGTGCCTCGGCATCAGCAGGATGCTCTGCCCTCCCCCTCACAAGGAGCTCGACCCTTGCCTGCTGGGATTTGGCAGGGAGTGCTGGTGCAGGACCAGCCCCACTGAGCAGACAATTCCTCCCGAATTTTCCAGCCCCTGAAGTCTCCAGCCTCGTTTTCTGCTCTGGTTCACAGGCTTTGAGAAAACCCACTGGGCTTGGCCAAGGAGGCAAAGAACAAAGCACAGGCAGGGCAGGAGGGAGCTGCACGCTCACCCAGGGGAAAAAAACCAGCAATGAACTTGAAGCAGGGCTGGGTTTTTTTTGCTAAGACACAGAAGCACCAGAGTACCTGAGGCATGTGCCTGGCTCAACCACTGCTTAGGGAAATCCAAAGGCTTCTTCTTAGAACAAAGCAGCAACTGCTTGCATCCAGCAAGGACAACTCAGATACCAACAGAATTGTACAGAATCATGAAAACCCTTCTTCAGGACAGGAAAAAGCTTCCAGCACAGCCTCACTCAGCATGGCATGACACTACCATGTCCCAAAGAATTTGGGGCCCAGGAATTGCTCACTCTAAGTTAGGCTGAGGAGCAGCTCTGTTAGGAGATGTGACAACACGGCCCATCTCATCTGGGCCATGGAAACAGCTCTACCCTGGCCAGGCCATCTGTGTCTCCCTGGGACGTGGGTGATGCAGTAGCTGCTCCTCGCTCTTTCTGGGTTCAGGATTTCCCCTGCTCCCCATGGTAGAGAGGCCATCCTGGCCTCCTGCTGCCCCTACCTTGCTGGCTCCAGCGGAGGACAGGCGGGTGGCCAGGCATCCTGGCTCTGCTCGAGGTTGGTGATGATGGCGTGGCGCAGCTCCTCGACAGCAGCACTGGGATCTGCAGGGGGACAGGGCACCAAGGGGTCACTCCTGGGGAAGCCAATCTCAGGGGCTGAGCCAAGGGAAGCTGCTTGGAGCTGCTCTCCCAGAGCTCCCTGGTATTGCAGCGTATAGGAGGTGTGGGTAGCAGGGCCATTCACACCCAGGGTAGAAAACCCCATGGCCCTGAATACTCACTGGTGATCCTTATCCCATCCTCTGGCTTCTTGCTAAAAGCTCTGAAGAACTGAAAGGGGAAAAAAAACCACAAGGGGAAACTGGAGTGAGTGTTTGGAGTGGGACAGCAGGCAGTGCAACCCAGCAGGCTGAGGCTCCCTGTAGACCAGCTCTGCCTCAGTTTCCCCACAACACTGCAGCACGCCAACTGACATCAGCCAGCACAGAGGGAGCTCCCGGCCATGTCCCCATCTTTTGGGGCATCCCCAGAGGGGAGGGATGCAGGCATGGGCTGGGAGCCATGTCCAGCCAAGGGCTGAGCACTGGCAGGCCGTGAAACAGGTGTCTCCAGGAGTCCCAGGGAGGCAGCTGGAGCCTTCCCAGTCCTGCAAACTAGAATCCCTGCTCCAGAGCTCTGACAAAGCAGGAAAAGGGGGTTTTCCCACTTCTGGCCTCCCACAGTGGCTCCTGTACCCAGGGCAGAGCCAGAGCAGGAACACCAGGTTGCATCAGCCAGGTGTTTGCTTTGCAGGCTGGGCTGGGAGCTGAGGCTGTTTGCAAAAGGTGCTTGGCAGGGAGACAGGATGTGAAGCAGATGACGTCTTGGCACAGCCACATCAGCACACCTCCCTGCCCCAGGAGATGTTTCCATCAGTGGGCACTTGGTGAGACCCCAGGGCAGGGCTGGGGCCAATCCAACCTGCTGGAAAACCCCAAATCTGACCCCACCTGGAGCTGAGCCTGTAAGCTGGGGCTGAGGGCACGTCTGATAAAACCCTCATCCCTACCCATTCCATCTCAAGGCAATCCTGGTTTTAACTGCTGGCTGTGGCACCTGGAGCGCTTTGGCTTCACTGCTTGTGTTGGAGCAAGGCTCTTTGCAGTGGGAAGCTCTGCAGGAGTGTGTTGACACAGCTAAAGGGCTGGGCACGGGCCCAGGAGGAGGGATGGCTCCTTGCCAGCCACCACAGGAGGCTCCCAGGAGTTGCAACTTCCCGCAGCATCCCCGTGCCCTCCTCCAAAACCTGTGCCTGCAACCTCTCTCTGCCCTCAGATAGCCTTTCTTAAGTCTCTCCAACTCAGGACTGAGACTCTCCCTCATCCTAGCAGAGATCCAGCCCCTCTGTTTCACCACAAAACACCATTTTGGTTTCCCCTCTCCTTGTTGTTCCATTGCCCAGCAGTTGCAGCAGCTGCAGCCAGGACACCACAGCATTGTTTTGGGGAAGGGCGAAACAGCTTCAGCCTGCAAAGCCCCAAGGGGAGCATTTTGGTGCAATAGCCCTGTCAATCCAATTGAGCAAGAGAGGGACAGGGCAAAAGGCAAAGCAGAGTGAAACCCAGCAAGTACCCGGCACAGGCAGTCTCACCTTCAGGGTGGGGAAGCCGGTTATCCCAAAATCAGAGCACACTTGCTGGTTGTCCTCGTCGGCACAGTCGATGGCTGCCAGGATCACTGCAGGCCTCCACTCTGCGGGGACAGAGGATGAGCTCAGCACAGCTCAGCTACCCCAAAAACGGCCCCCAAACCCGCCCTCCTCCCCACGAGTGCTTGCGGAGACCGGAGGGAACCCCTGCTGTGCCAGGGGCAGAGATGCTCCTGTCCCCAAATCACTGCCTGCCCCTGGTGGGACAGCGGCCGATGGTTTGCAGGCCCGGGGCTGTGCCTGTGCCGGTGTGTGGTGCCCTACTTTCCGGGCAGCAGGAACACAGGGAAAGCCGGGAGAGGCGGGAGGTGGCTTTGCACGCCCTGCTCTGCCACTGCCGGAGCACAGGCAGCTCTGCCCCACGCTGCCTGCCCGGCTGGTTCTGCCTGTCCAGCCTCTGCCCCAGCTCCCAGGAAGACACCAGAAGGGGAGGGATGGCTAGCCAGAGCTTGGGGAAAGCAAGGAACACAGGCTCCAGCTTATCTCACCCCAGACCAAAGGAACAGCTGATAACCAAGAGGGAACAACCCAAAACCAGCAGCCAGGCCAGGGCACTGCAGCAGAGCCTGCCCAGGTTCTGAGCACACATTTGTGATTCTCCAGTGAAGACCAGCAGGCCCCTGGGGTAAAACAGATGAAGGAAAGGGGGCATGGAGACATTTTACGCACCAGCCTCTGAAAACCAGTAGGAAAATGGAGAATAAAGCTCTGAAATGGCTTCTTTTTCATGTAAAGGACACAAGCTGGACAACGTCTTGCCTGTCCTTAGAGTGAGACAGGGAGGGACACGGCGCTGGCATGCAGATGGAGCCCATGCTGCCCTAGGCAGGAACATGCTGGAGGCAGGGACACACTGTCCCGTGTCTCGGGTGACAGGACAGGTGAGCTGCTTCCCACCGCCCCGGCACTCGTGGCACAGGAGGGCAGGTGACGAGCCCTGCTGCAGGGAGCCAGGCACGTTCCTATACTCATCTGCACGTGGTGCCCACAGATCACACTAGCATCCTCCCCGTCCAGCCCACTCCTACGAAAATCCACCCGTGGGAACGGCAGCGAGGATGCTGAGCAGCACGGGGGCGGCTTCCCCGCGCACCATCCGCGGTCTGGCCTCCGGAGCAGGGAGCCCTGGGGGAGCCCTCTTTTGGAGAGGGGCCAGGAGAGCCGGCATTGCCCCGCGGGGCGCGGGCACGCACCCCATTCCTCACATCCTGCCCGTAGGGGAGCTCTGACGGCATCCCCAGGGAGGGACGGCATCCCCTCGGAGGGACGGGGTGCCCGCCCGGCCGGCCCCTGACTCATGCGGCAGCCACCGCGCTGTATCAATTAGTGCAATAACAGGGAGAAGCGCGCACCCCGGGATGCCGGGGGAGGCAGGACGAGTCCCGGCAGGACGAGGGGCCCAGCAGCGGGGTGTGCGGGTCCCCAGGCAGGGCTGGCACCGGTCAGGCCAGGCATCAAGGTCAAAGCCGGGAACAAACCAGCTGGGATCAGTGCCCGGCAACCTGCCATCCCTATCGCTGCGGGCACCGGGAGGAGCAGGGCTGAGGGAGAGTCCGGGGGCAGCGGGAGCCCCGATGCCTCGGGCAGGCTCAGCCTGAGCTTCTCCCTGCCAAAGGGGCTCCAGGGATGCTGCTAAGCCCGGCCTGGACATCGCGGGGTGGGGGGAGAAAACCTGGACACCGGGGGGGAGCTGGGCCTTCCCACCAGGCTGCGTTCCCGGGAGGCTGGAGCTGGGCCGCAGCGGTGTTTGGGGGAGCTGACAGCGGGTAGGGCAGAGCGGAGGGAGGTGTGGCGGTGGGAAGGACACAGAGAGGATGCAAGGATGCTCACGGGGACGGGAATGCAGAGCTCGGGACGCAGGGAGGATTTAAGAGTGCGGGCGGAGAGGAGGAGGAGGAGGACGACGGGGCAAGGACGCAGGAGGGACTGCAGGATGCTCCCGGTCTTGAGGGAAGCGGGACCCCCCTGCGCAGGGCACAGGGAGGGGGATTTAGGGGCGCTGGTGGGTGAATAGACAGAGGTGCAGGGGGAATTAGGGAGCGCAGCGGTACAGACGCTGGGTGCTGACGGAAGAGAACAGAGACGGGGTAAGGGATGGGGGTAACAAGCTGAAGGGCACAGGGA
>VWYO01001780.1:821953-835858 GCA_013400275.1 Rhadina sibilatrix | reverse complement strand
GGCCCCGGGTGCAGCGGCGGGGAGCTGACGGCAGGCCTCCGGCACCCACATATCATGGGGAGAGGCCTAGTGCTCCCCTGCTCCCCCCTCGTTACCCTTCCGTGAGGGGACAAATGGCATAAAATGGTACAATTCTGATAAAGTGAGGAGTGCCCGGGGAGGTGGCGGAGTCATGGTCCCTGGAGGTGTGTAAGGAAAGAGTGGACGTGGCACTGAGTGCCAGAGTGCCATGGTCTGGTTGACAGGGTGGTGTTGGGTCACAGGCTGGACTCGGTGGTTTAGGGTTTTTCCAACCTAAGTGAACCTGTGATTCTGCAGTGGCAAAGGCAGCGGGTTCAGCCCCAAAACACACATTGTCACCATTATGGGCACCCCGAGGGCAGCGCCCTGGTCAGATGCCCTGACATCAGCCAGTGCCACTGGGCACCACCTGGACGCCCTGTGGAATGGGGACCCTGGAGACATCCCTGCCTTCTCCCCAACCCTGCCAGGGATGCCCAGCAAGGATATCCAGTGACACCCACAAATTCCAGCTCTACATCTAAAAAAACCAGCCTTCTACGCCCAGTGGCTCCTTCAGTGGAATGTCTTCAAACTGAGATTTAGATTAGATACCAGGGAAAAAAAACTTCCCTGTGAGGGTGGTGAGGCTCTGGCACAGGTTGCCCAGTGAAGTTGTGGATGCCCTATCCCTGGAAAGGTTCAGGGCAAGGCTGGATGGAACTTGGAGCAACCTGGTCTAGTGGAAGGGTCGGCAGGATGATGGAACTAGACGTTCTTTAAGGTCCTTTCCAACCCAGACCGTTCCAGGATTCTGTGATCCCATCCTCCAGGCCAGGCCAAGCCGTGCCTTTGCTCACGCACACACACACGTCACCGGCTCCCAGACGGAAGGTGCCCGTTGCTCAGTGCCCCGGGGCAGAGCCCGGCACTGCCAGGGTGGACACAGCCCCAAAATCCAGCCCTCGGCTCCCTCCCCAGCCCCTGAGGCCAGGGAACCTCTGGCACTGGGGGTGCCCATGGCTGCTGAGGGCTTGTTGCTGGCTCTGTCACCAGGAAGGCCATTATCCATGCTGGGCCCCACCTAGGCATTTTAGGCGGACTTGCCATGCTAGAAAAACAAGCCTGCCAGAACCCAGGCTCGCCAGGGCAGCGGCGGGCAGGGGCTCCACACGGGGCATGGCTCCAGGAAACGACGGGGCTCCCTGACAGCCTGGCCTGGGGGGGATGGAGCATGGTGGACACAACCCGAGGGACTGCTCCCACCCATCTTCTGTGGGTCCAGGCTGATGGGAATGGGGCCGAAGATGGTCTGCTCCAGCCCTGTCAGCTGTAATTAAGTTCTTAAGGGATTATCACGCCTCCTTGTCTAACCAGGAGGGAGAGAGGCACAGCCTAGCCTGTGCAGGGCTGCTCTGAAAGGTGGTCCCTCACTACTGAGACTGTGCCAGGACTTGTCCTCATGCAGCTGGTGATTGAAACACAAAAATCCCCATGTTCAGGGAGATCACCACCGTTATCTCACCCCAGGTTAAAGCCTTATTTTAAGGGCTCATCAGCTTGATTAGGTTATCAAGGCGAAGGAGAGGGTGCTCAGCGCCAGCCTAACTGCCAGCATCCTCCCCATCCAGCTCACCTCTTCCTCCCAGGCAGCCCAAATTCCTTGAATCCTTTTTCACATGCAAAACAGCATCTAACAGCAAGGCGGAGGGGCAAGAGCCCACAGCCCGGGGCTGCGGCTCCTTTGGAGGTGAGCCATGCCATTGCTCATCCCCGGAGCCCTGGGGTGGGGATGCTTCTGCTTCCTGCTGCCCCGGGAACAGCCGGGGTGCTACCCACGACCCTACTGCCCAGCTGGCACGTCCCACTCCCAAGGCTCCCCGGCTAATAGCCTCCTTCAGCGGCAGGGTGTGGAGTTTTCCAGGCACAGACTTGCCCAAATATTCTTTTTTTCCTTTGAATGCTGCTGCAAAGCAAGAGATGAGGCTTTTCTTCCACCTCAGACTGGGAAGAGACATATTTTCATTGCAGAACAGCCTGAGACAGGGCATGGGAAGCCAAAGATGAAGCAGAGGCTTTGAAACAACCCTTTTCAAGTTGGATTTGAAAGCAACTAAGATGAAATAATAACAATCAAGAAGCAGTGGAAGTCTGGGGAGGTTTTAGAAATGCCCTCCCAGCCCTCTCTGCCTTTTTATCCTCTCTATCTGCCAATGGAACCTGCGTTCTATTGTCAATGCAACCTGGTTGCAAAACCAGGGCACAGGTGCTGGGTGACTCTGGCTGCCTGGCTGCTGAGCCCCAGCCAGCTCAGCTTTAGGCTCCCATGGCACATTCAGGAACCTGCTTGGTTTTCACAGCAAAGCCTTCAGTGCCTGCCTTGGCATCCTTAACTTTGGGGAGAGCTGTGCTTCACTCCATAGCAAGGCCATGGGCTAAGGATGACTACAGATATTCCCGTGCTGCACAATCTCTGTGCAGCAGCTGAGCAGTGGCTTTAGTTCATTAAGCTCATCAGCTCTGAAATCTCCTTTCCCAGACTAACACCCAGCAGGAATCTCCTTGAAGTCAGTCAGGCGTGGGCAACATCAACAGGCTGAGAACCTCAAAGGCGGCCACAATCTCACCAAAATCATTTAAGCCTTGCAGAACTTGTTTCGTGCACCCAAAATGGATCATTTTCAGACACAAAACTACTCCGATCACCTCTGTGCTGGGTTAGAGAGGAGACAAGAGTGGTTGGATTCTATGTGTTCAGCCCTTGAAGTGATGGAAAAGACTACATTTCAGAAAATGGAGAAAGGCTTTTATTGTCCGTTTTTAAAAGCATGAATCTGTCTCTAAAACGTTCAGAATGGCCAGGCAAGCAGACCCAGGACCTCCTCACTTCCCTTTAGCTAGGAAGATTCAGGGCCACAGCGAGATCCTGAAATGGACTTTCTTCCTTGAAAATTAAAGAACACGTTCCTACCTAATTGTGTGATTCCAGGAACTGACTCCAAAGAAAACACGCAACCAATGCAAGACTCATGATACAATCACGGCAACCCCGTCACTGGCATTTTGGAGGCTGTTCAGAGAGGTTTGCATCCAAGGCCCCTGCAAGTGCCTTGGAAATACCAGCTGCAGAGGAGGCTCAACAGTTTTCCTTTCTCCAGACCTCACAAGATGATGAACTCAAGGAAGCCGTCCTTGACCTGCAGCACAGCACCGCTTGAAGCGTGGTCCTCCTGCAAATAAAAGCAAAACCTCAATTCGTCAGAGAGCAAGGGGAAATCATGCCATCTGCCACCTCCCTGACATTCCAATCCAGGTGGCACTTTTTCCTTGGTGGCACAAGTCACACCTCAGCAGAGACATGGCTTCAGACAAGACCTTTGGCAGCGTCTGTGCCGCAAACCGGCCAGCTTTGCCGACACAGGGAATAACACTTGGAGTGGATGTGAATCCCAACTGCTTCCCACACTCTGCATTGGATCTGCCAGGCTGACACCCCTGAAGACCAGGAGAGCCCCCCAAAGCCCCCACTGGCAGCTGGGGATTGCTGACTCCACGAGACAGGCTTGGTTGGAAATCATTGATTTCCACCTTTCAAACCCAACCAGCCTGTAATGACAAGAGGCACAAAAGCAAATCTGGGGTGCATTCTCAGGATGTGATGAATGTGTTCACGTAGTTTGCGTCTGCAGAGAGAGTACAGCAGTACCAGCCTCCTGCTATTCACCCTCTGCTGATTCATCCCTGCTCCAAAGGACAGCAGCCATGCTGCCCTTGCTCTTTTCAGGAGAACCCAGGGAGACCAGGAGAACTGGCATTGTCATTGGTATGTCTGGGTAGGAAATGTTTTACCTGCAAATTTCAGATCTACTAACAGTCATAAATGATTACCATGACCCAGGTTGCACAGAGCAGATGCTTTCCAGTCCAGCTCATGTTTCCAGCTTTAAGGAGCAGATTGGAGGAGGCTACACCGCCCAGATTTGCCACATCATTATTTGGCAGGTGGTTTAATTGCAGCCCATGAAACTTGAGAATACCACAGAGATGACAACGGAGCACTCCTCTCTTGCTCTGACAGTAGTCCTGCAACGTAAGCAAGGTCTCACCTGCCAAGGACTGCTGTGCCCAATCACAGGTTCACTGGAGCAGCGCTGGCTCCATCAGTCCATGGAGCAACGTGGACAGACATAGAAACAGGCTCCTTGCTGAGCTTCTCAAGCCAAGCCATGTGAACAGTGGGATTCCCTGCAGTCTCCTTTGTTTTGCTGGAAAAAATCAAATCAAATCTGCGATGCGCCCCAGAAGTGGTGTTACTTCCACCTCCAGCAAATTCTCAGACAAAATCTGAGTTTGAGTCAGTCTAGACTTCATGCCAGAGGAAGCCACTGGAAACCCACATCAGGGAGGGAACACAGCCCAAGGGACACAGCAGGTCTTGTACAGGTGGAGCAAAGGGCTGAAAAACTGGGGCAAAGAGAAACATTCAGAGCAGGAACAAATCACCTGCTCCAGGCCATCAGCACACTTGGCAGGCAAAAGAAGGTATCTGTACTCCAGGAGCCTCATCTATACCCCTGAACCTGCCCAACCATCACCCTCCTGAAGAGAGCTATTCTCATTTTCCCCAAATTTCTGCAGGACCTTATTTAGGAGGAGGCAGGAAGGTGCAGGGCTGGGGCTAAGGGTTTTGTTTGCTCCCGTTTCCAGGTCTCACAGGGTACCTTTCCCTCCCCCACAGGACTGGCATCCCAGAGAGTGTGTTCAAACTCCATTACATCTCATCTGCATTCCTGCCAGGCAATGGCCCATGCTCCGGGCTGGGTGCCAGCAGCTGGGCAGCCCCCCTCCTTTCCTTCCTGCACTCTGAAGAGCTGCTGGTGTTCAGCAGCTCCCCACCAGCTCCTTTTCTTCCCAGGGCTGTGTTAATGAGAGCTTGGACATTGCAGAAGCCCTTGTGCTAGGCAGAGCACAGGACATCTGGAGCAGAGTCAACATTTCAAGTGCTCCAGTGCTCGGCCAGGCATTTTAGCACGTGGGATGACTGCAGCTGGCACCACACCCCCAGGGAGGCACCTGGGAGTGGGCTGTACCTGGGAAGGGAAGCACCAAACAGCCCCACTCAATCCAGAGTGCCATTGGGAAGGCGGCTGCTGGCCCAACCCAGGAGTTTCACCAGGTCCACAGGTGAAACGGCTGTCAGAGGTAACCGTGCTCTGAGAGTTCTGGGAAGAGTTGCACAAACACCACGGGTAGAAAGTCAGTGACAAAGTGAAGCAACGTAGACTTGCAAATGAGGAAATGAGAGCCTTCATCACACTGATTGCTGGGCATCCTGGGCAAGGACAGCAGGAGCAATGCAGCAGTTTGCTGCGTCACCCGCTGGAGCGCCTTGGCAGCATTCCCACCGCTTGAGCCGTTTTTAAAGGAAGCCTCTTCTTCAGCCAGAGAAGCACAGATCAGTTTGTTTTTTTCCAACGTGAAATGCACTCCGAGCCCCTTCCAGGGATGGATGCAAGTAGACAATTGTCCAAAAATACAGGATTTGTGGAGTAAAATTGCTGTGGGGTGAGGAAAGGCATGACACCGATGCTTTCCTGCTGCTCGCTAATGAGGACACAGAGGCTGCAGCACCACTTTGCCTCAGCCCTTTGGACAGCCAAGGACCCACCACTGTGTTTGGCCAGTTCAGCCACTGAGCTCAGAGGGCTGTGACGTCCTCCTGTCTGTCTGAGGGCTGTGATGGTGTCTGAGGGCTGTGATGGTGCTCCCAGCACGCTCCGCTGAGGACCAGTCCTACGGCACACCGGCACTGCAGCAGAGCTGCTTCCATAATGGCAGCCTGAATGCAGCAAGTCCTCCTCCAGGATGAGGTGCCTCTGCTAAGGAAAAGCAAAGAACAAACTACTGCAATGGTTTAGTTCACACAGGTCCCCCCCCCCATTTAATACAAACAGCCCTCTCAGGCAGGTGAGGAGTTGATGGTCATGCAGTGTCCTCCAAGCTGGAAAGACCAATGCTGGGTTTTGTACAAGGTCTGTCGTTAATTGAAAGCAAAGCCTTTTCTGCTGGGTTGTACATGAATAAAACAAAACACAGCAGAGCACAAGTGGCCACAGGCACTGAGGAGGCTCAATAAACACCTGTGCTCCCTGGCTCCCACCTTCATGCTGCCACTCCATCACCATGTGCTCACATCTGTGCTTTGGCACTGCAAGCGTTCCACCATCCTCTTACAGAGCTCATGTGTTAAAGTGATTTGGGGTTTTTTTGTCCTGGAAAGAAAACAGCAAAGATTTAGAAAAGTTCCACCAATATATAAAGTTTCCAGGGTGCAATGTTTGTCCCTTGGTGAGGAAGGGATTGGTGCTGCTAACAGTTTAGGAGCCCAATTGAGGGATACAAAACAAGACTGAGGTTCTGAAGAATTTAATTCCAAAACTGTTGTTTAACATAAAAATTTTTAAACCATCAGTTTTTAAAACATATTTAAAATAAATATGTGCAAGGAGTAATTTTTCTCCAACGGCGAACTTCTGCAATGATTGCTCAATGCTATTTTCGGGTGTTATCAACAGTCAGTTTTAACAATAAGGAAATTCTAATAAAGTTATGGTTATAATTAAGGCAACTCTAATGGGATTTTGTAGACTGTGATTGGCATCCCAAGTACAGCATCAGACAGAAAGGGGAACACACAAGGGACAAATCTCCAGGACACCATCAGAATAAGCAACTGCTAGGGTAATTGGAAAGTTCCATTTTATAAAAACCAGGAAACAAGATTAATTTATAAATCAGTTTATTTACAGATTTTGTTCTCTTAAAGTACATTTCAGTTACCAAAGATATTTACACTGGTGTACACAGGGACCATCCTGGTTATTTTACAGTTCTTAATTACAAAAAAAAAACTCCCCAACACCTCCACATCCTTGGGTCTGTCTACTGTGCAAAGCTGCTGTGGATGTGAACATGAGCTAAAACTGGCCCAAACCCCAGGTTACCAGGTTATTTACACATACACAGTAAATGGGTTTCTTTTCAGCATCTCCACAACACAGTACACAGGGAGACTGAGCCTCCCAAAAGGCGGCTTTGCAAATGTGTATCAAAAGGCTCTGCAAAATCAAGGAAAAAAAACCCCTAGTAAATGCAGGTTAATTACAGTATTCCTTTTTCATCTGTATATAATTTTGCATTTAACACTTAAATTACAAATAAGTTCAATAGTTTGATTTTCTCCATTTTAGTTGGTTTGTAAACACTTCAGATGCACTAAATACCTTGTAAGGTTCAACTGTTTGTCTGCTGAAAAGTACTTTGTTTTCCTAATATTCTTAAGGTAGCAAAGAGATATGAAAGTTGGAACTGCACACAGTTCCTCGCAGAATAGTCACTTAAAAGGTCTCTGTCACTGTGCTACTGAAGGTCTTCTGCAGGTACACACTTATTCAAGTATTGCAAAAAGCTAAGGCCACTTTTTCAAGAAAGGAAAAGGAACAATATGGGATTTTTCAATCCCTCATTCCACCTTGTGAGCAACAAGCCTTCTCTGAAAGGCAGAAGTACTGATATTCCAGGGCTTGGCTCACAGAGCATCCTGCTGTTAGAGAGGTACTTGCACTCCGTGTTCCCACAAGCCTGGGCTTTCCCACCTGGCTCTGAGATCCTTCCAAAGATGGAAGGATGTCCCCAGTGATGACAGCCACTACCCCAAACAGCTCACAGGTCTCAGCAAAATGTCCCAGCCTTGAATCTTCTTATGTGGTTGCACTGAGCTAACCAGGATGCAGAAATATCATGTTGTTGTTACAAAGGGAAGGCTGGGGAGAGAAGCAAAGAATTCAGCCTGTTTGTGGGACCCCAGGCTTCCCCATATCTCCTCACTACCAGCCCAACCCAACCTGATCCTTGCTTCAGCACAGTAATCATCAGTCCACAAGTACTCAACCCACTTGAGGTTTTGAACATACACTCAACTCAAAGCAACTCAACACACATGAGGTATTGAGAAGGTAATTCACATACGCTCAAGTCATTTTAGGGTTGCTCCTAGCAAGGATTGCTATCAAAAAAAAATCAGTGATGTCTGCAAAGGGACAAAGCCATTACTTTGACACAGCTTCCTTCTGTCCAAACACCTGTTAAAAATAGTTAGTGCTTCTGTGGAGGGCACTACAGCCAAAGGACGCCAGGTACACGATCTCCAATGGACCCCCATGCCCTGTCAGGCCTGACTGCACAACCCTCCTGCTGGACAGACCAGAAACACCCCATGAGCCCCTCGGAACAGCAAGAAGCCCTGGGGATGCAGGACAACCTTCTCAACACTGGCCACAGTATGGACAGACCAGAATGTAACCTGATGTTCCAGGTACAAACCGACTCTGCAGGTTTCTGCCCTCTTGCCATAACTGCCACCTGTAAAAATAGCAATCCTTGCTATTGAAAGAGATACACCCAGGAAAGGGAATCTGAGGTGGTGACCCAATCAGTGACACCATGCTGGTTAAATCTAGCAGCTTTACTTTGCTTCTCTCTTAAGCATCCAAGGGTTTCCTGGTTCAGCATCATGACATTTTACATGAACAAATGAATTGCTTGAGAAAAAAAAAAAGCTGAGCAATGCTCCACCAAGACCATCTGACTTCCAGCCAGCCAGAAGGGCCACTACTGTGGGACAGACACGCACACGGCCACTGGAGGTGTCCCTATCCACCATTACCTCCTCCTTGTTCTTCCACTCACAGAGCTCCCATGCATATGGCTCACCACTAACTCACAAGTGAAGTGCTGGCAAGACTACATCTGGGAATTTGCATGGACCTCTGGCAAATCCAACATTTCCCAATGCTGTCCCTGAAGAATTACCAGCTGTGTGTCATTGTGCAAAATGCAAGTATTCCAATGATAGCTTTCAAAAAATCCCAAACAATAAACAACCCAAAAAAAAAAAAAAAAAAAAAAAAAAAAAAAAAAAAAAAAAGAGGAAAAAAAAAAAAAAAAAAAAAAAAAAAAAAAAAAAAAAAAAAAAAAAAAAAAAAAAAAAAAAAAAAAAAAAAAAAAAAAAGGTGGAAAAGAGAAACCAAACTGGAGCAGTAGCAGAGTTATGCACCAGAAGGAAGCCCAAGAACCAAGCAGATGAATGAAACAGCTGAGATCTCCCCACCATGCCTTTTGTGGCCTGCAGCATCTTTGGGGCACCTCTGAGGGCTTCAAAGTGTCTGTCTATACTCCAGTGCCTGGAGAATCTGACTTTCCTCTGGGCCTTGTCCCAGGTTAGCAAACAAGGACATCCACTATTAAGGCATCAATGTTCAACCCCAGATTGTCCATGTTCCTCCAAGAAAAACACAAGAACAGGAAGAACAGGTCAGGAACCAGCATTCAGCAGAACGACACTGCAGATGAATCCAGCACCAAATCAACCATATAACACAGAGCAGAAGTTCTGGGAAAGGAAGGGAACAGAAAGAGCTGGGAATTTTCATGCAATTTTTTCAGCTCAGCTCCCTCAACTCTCCATCGTCTCCAAACTAGGTGTTTCAGTTTTCAAGCTCCACTCCTAGACCTGATTTTGCATCCCCTCCTTGGTCACTGAGGCTTGGTTCTTCCTACCTTCACTCCCCCTGTATCTGCCTCATGAAGGTGGAGGTTTTGTGCGAAGAATATGGGGCTCTGGAAGTTTTCAAACCAGATGCTCTCTCAAGTTCGTCTGTCTCAAAACACAAGACAGTGCAGCCAACTGCACCGGACACTCTCCTGTAATCCGCTTAATAAATTATCTGAAAATAAATAAAAAACCCACAAGCACAAAACATGCAGACAGTCAAGCACCAGACACTGCTTTCTTTGGTGAATACACTCTGTTCCCTAAATTGTTCAAGTAACAGCTTCTCCAATTCATTAGGTGACAGTAAGGGAGAAAGCTGAGAGATTGAAGGCCAAATTTTTGTGAGGAAATATTTTCCACTCCTGCATGTCTCGTGCCTGAGAAAATCCTGAGTATCCATTATCTGGGAGCAGCTGGTGCTCCAGGAAGAGAAGTGCTACACGGTAGGAGGAAAGTTGTCCACGGGCTCATCTTTCACACTTGACATTAGGCAGGCTTTATCTTACTCCGCCTTGGAGCAAAGCAGCAAGAATTCTTTACTTGTAGGCAGGAAGCAACATCATCTAATTTCCCTGGACTGGGCTGGCACCATGCTCAGTACCACATCACAGAAGAAAGATGAAAACCAGCTTCACAGAGAGGTGAATTAAATAGGCTCTGAAGCAGAAGGAACCGATGCACATTGTTAGGACTGCAGGAGAAGACGTGTTAAGATTATAACACTGTTCAGTATGGTAAGTCTCTGTTTCTGACCAAAACCTGACCAAGCTGTTGCTTCTCCAAATTACTCACATTTATAAAGACAAGTTGAGTACTGATGGCTGACCACCACTCCAGCAAAACAGCCAATATGCCAACTTAACCCAACCCTTTCAGGGAACAAGCCAAACATGTCAAAGCCCCAGGCTGGGGCCCTGGGCAGCTGTGACAGTTATGTGACATAACTGCATTGGCACCTGAACAGTCTTGAGCTCTCCTCAAAGCAGCCTCAGGTGAGGGATCAGCTTGTTCCAAACAATAAATCTGGTGCGAGGTCTTGGCAGCCAGTTCAGGTTCTTTTCATCCCATCTAAACTGCCTGGGAACCCCACGCGTGGAAGTCCAGCTGCAGCACGGGCAGGGAGGAGAGCAGGTCAGGAGTCAGAGGCCTGTGACTCCGTGGTTGGCAGCTCTGAGCTCACTTCAGCACTGTCAGACGAGCAGCAGCCTCCGCTGTTTCTCGTTTATCTGGTTCAGTACATCAACAGTGTCTCTGATTAAGGCCTCGAAGATCCCATCTGCCAACTGCATCTTTACACACAGCTCATCCTCGTCGTAGTTCACCCACTGCGCCTCTTCCTCGTGGAGTTCCTGCACCTTGGAGGATAGAAAGGCAATACAAACATTACAAGTGTGTTGCTTTAAAATAATATTGCTTGCAAAGTTCCAGAAAGAGTCCAAAGCAGAGCGTATCTGCCAACAACATATCTGTCTTTGTAAGAGATTACAGGAAATGCTTGGAATAGCAAAACGAACACAGATCTGTCTGAACCAGGCTATTTCACTGTATGAATGTTTTCTACTTTTCACTGTAGCATCCACTTAAAAGGCTTTCATATTCTTGCACAAGTTTTTCACTTGAAAGGACTCAGCTAATGGGATATTCTTGGCCAACAGCAGAAGCTCTATTAATTAATTAGTCCCTAATTATGTTTTTGCAAGAAGCTGATTCCATGAGGCTTAAACTGGTAAGAAATAACAGAAAGGCCTTGAACAGGGAAGGGGAAAAAGAAAAGATTTCACTGCAGTTCAGTTTATAATATAGTAAGAAAACTTTAGGCAAACAACTAACTTCCAATTCTTCTGCACAGGAAGACAAAATGCTTGCATGTGTTATAAGACAGCATCACAACTCATTTGCACAGAATACTCCACGCTTCGCTGGATTTGACAGCATTACTACAAATGGAATTTTGTACCAGTACATTCAAAGTACTTGTTTCCTTCTATTATTAAATTGTTGACAAAGAAAATCCCCTTTTACTGCTCACTGACAAACAGACTGAAATATATAATTTCATTCAGCACATCAAGTCTTATTGAGAGTCTCTCCAAACTGGACGTCTTCAATTAAAGTTGTAAAAAATTTGTCTAACTGATCATTTCAGTATTACAGATAAACCTTAACACAGCTCAAACTTTTTAGAAAAGAAGGAATGACTGCAAACATCACTCATATTTAAAATGACAAAGAAAACCTGTTGAAAGCTCTCTCTGCTCAGCTTCAGCATAAACCTCCTTTGCCCATACATCTTACACTCTGAATTCAAAATACATTTACAGTGTACATGTGGGGTAGACACCTACACACTGCCCAACTAAGGTTAAACATACAGAAAAATCCACTAGCCCAGGATCAGTATGTAATAGTGCTGTTTTCTGAGCCAGAACATGAACTATAGCCCCAATACACTCTCTTCCTTTTGCCTGAAGCTAAACCTCCCAGAAACTGGGCTGTTTTGAAGCTGACAGCTGCTGTGGCACAATGATGATTCAATAACACCAGCACAGTGTGAAGCCCAAGAAAAGGCTGCTATGGGAACCCCAGGGAACTGGCACTGCTGCAGGGTTTGCAGCCATTCATAAGGCCCTGGTTAGACACGGGGCTTCAGGCTGACAGCTCCTTTCTCCCTCTCTTAAGAGAGTTTGGGGAGAGGGGCAGGGATCTCATCCTGCAAACAGCTTTGGAAGAGTCACGCTGCCTGCTTACAAATCTGTCCTACCACAGCAAGTGCCTCTTTCCCACACACCTGTCAAGGACCAGGCATTAATGGCTTCATTAGACTTGCTACTAATAAGGAAGAAGCAACATTATTTGCAATCAAACTCTAAAGAGTGCTGTAGGTGAAAAGTAATTTAAATGGAAGGCTAACAAGTGGTAGATAATTGGGTGTGGGTTTGTGTAGGGGTGAATGTCTGAAAGAGACTCCTGAACTCTTACACAGAAATGTGCTGCCTGCAACCTGTATGTCCTGGGTGTAAATTCTGATAAAGTAAACAGTAGCATGTCCCAAGTCCTCTCATCAATAAAGAGGATAGAAGCAGGAATTTGCAGACTGAACAGGTGTTGTGTGTCTGCTTCACAGACTAGTTAGATAAGAAAAAGAAAGAGACGGGTCATGAAAAGAAGAGGCGATGCTAAAAAAGGATTCCCTAAAAGCAGAAGTGATTTGGGAAAAAAACAACAGTGGGCTTAAAGGGAGAAGGTGAAGATGGCTGCTGCAGGGAAGATCCTGGTAATGGGGGAAGATCCTGAAGATGAAGGAGGTGAGTGGAGACAAATGCCAGGGGATGCCCAGGGACCTGGACTGATGACATCCAAGGCTGGTAACCTGGAGCAGCTGCACCACAGTGACTGACAGGATTTTCTGCCCGACCCTCCCAGGCCAGCAGTGACTACACTGCTGAAAAATGAAGTCAAGATTTAGGGAAGGTAACACTGGGGGTGGGGGAAGTGAGTGGGCAAAATAATCAAGCAGGTTAAAAGCTCTGATCTCACTGGCCTTGAACAAACCCCAATGTCCAGATCCACACTAAGGTGCTGTTTATTCTGTCTCCCTGACAACTGTATGATGAGACGATTTCTTTACTGTGCTCTAGCTGCAAAAAGAGATACATGGGATAAAGAAGTAAAAGTAAACAAGAGAGGAGAAGGTACTTGATCCAGGCAGAGAAAAGACTGGATGTTTAATAGCACCAGAAAGAAAATCAGTATCAATGATTAATTTTCTCTTGCCTGCATCATTCCCCCCTCTCTCAGAGGCAGGGTGCACAATTTCCTTTGGCATTAGGAGGACTTCCTCGAGCATACTTTTGGAAAACTGTGAGAATGGGCAATTTGCAGCTGCAGGCAAGTCTTGTTTATAGTGTATTCAGAACATGTGTGGAAACTGCTGTGCTGCTTTGCAGCCCTGCCTGCACCATCTGAGCCAAGGCAGTTGCGACTTCTTTGTCTGGGAAAGGTTTGATCCACTTGTTGTGTTACCACAAACTGCTCCTAAGTAATTGAGACCATTTCTTTAATATTTGACAACTATCATGGCTTGCATGGAAATGGGCTTTGCTTTGTCTTCAGTACTTTGCACTTTCTCATGACAAAAGTAAAACTTGACATATTTGACAGCAGGAAGCAACATCTCTATACCAGAAAGGAAGTGCATTTGGGTGAAGTCAGGAAAACTATAGTTTTAATGAAACTGAATTCCATCCTACACGAAAAGATAAATAGCCATGAAATGCAGAAGGCTGTGTGGT
>VWYO01001780.1:744226-821939 GCA_013400275.1 Rhadina sibilatrix | reverse complement strand
ATGCACACTTCTTATTTAAAAAAAAAAATAAAGAATGGGGGCATGCACACAAAAGAAAAACCAGGAGATAAGGAGATAACATGGTCACATGGTCCTGCTGGCCATCTAGTAAATGTCACAGCACCTAAAAAAACCCCACATAAAGTAATATAATCAGAAGGAACTTTAGAGAGTGACTTAGCATGTTTTGATTTCTTGAGATTCCTGTTCAAATCCATGAATATCTCTAAAATAAACTACATTTAAGGAGTCAGTAGACTCTTTGGGAGACTGAAAAGAATAAGCATCCAGTTATAAAGTAGTGTCCTGGAAGAAGGCCAGCAGGAGGAAGGCAGACAGGTGCATTCTCACATCCCTTTGCTCTCAGAGTGCCTGGAAACTTTAAGACACAGCATACAAACAGCCTTTCAGTCTTTTCTTACTGTGCACTCCCTTGGGTTTAGATCTGGGGTGCTGCAGCAGTGGCACCTCCAGCTTTCCAATTAAGCCAGCTTGGTAGGAACAGCCCTGCTTTGTTGCCGAGTTTCTGCACAGAGAGAAACATTCTGGCTGTTAAATCAACAGGTCAGAAGATCAAGCACTTTTCAGCACTCTGCTGGCAGGCCCCTCAGGTGTGAAAACCAAACACATAGGTTTGGCAGTATCATGTGAGCTCTGCTTTCTCAAGCTCCAGATAAAAGAGAAGGGGAGCTGGCAGGGAAAGCAATGGCAGAGTTTTTTCTAGCCCCATGCAAACAGATCAGCACAGGGAGTTTTGGCTGAAGACACAAGTGGAAAAAAAGGAGTGCAAACAACTTTTTGTCAGCACCTGAACTTAAATAAGGAGATATGAGGGTTATTGGTATAGTTTAAAAACAGATTTTGAAAGATGCTGGCAGCCCTGATGTACCAAAATGTACATCTGACATTCTCCACAAAGCACAGATGGCACACATGGAAGGAAGAACACCAAGGGACAAGAAGGGAAGAAAGCAAAAACTTAGACATTCCTTTAACTTGATTTTAAATAAAGTAGCTTGTCATAAATGTGAATCTCCTGTACTTGTTTACTGAAAGCCAAGATTTGCTGTAAATGCTAGTAACTGGAGCAAATATCCAGCAGATCAGAGGGATCTCTGAAGAATCCCAATAAAAATCCTTTCTGAGGACAGAAGATTCCTGATTGAAGACAAAAAGAATTCTGCAAAAAGGAGAAGAGGAAGATATTCTTTTGTCACTGGCACTAAAACATGACTCACCACATTGGTGTCAGTGCTGGGAAAGCACAGACCAAAGTGAAAACGCAACTAGAAGTGCAGGATTGGAGGAAGCAGCAAAGCTGAAGGCAGAGCAAGGAGGCAAAGGATTAATCCATCCTGTTCTCCCCTTAGCTCCCAGCAGCTGTGACAGGCAACCCACAGGTCCCAGTGTCACTGAGATCACCAGTGCTGCCCCTCCTGCTGTGCCCCTTCCCCACAGGGATGACCCTTCCGCTGGGAATAGGGTATAAAGTCATAAACCCAGAACAGTGCATCCAGGCACAATCAAGGAGAAAGTAAGTTCAGCAAAACAGCCTGGCACCTGTTTCTGTGTCTACAAAAGAAACAGAAGTCATGCACTGGGTCAGACAGTACTGGACAGTCAGGTGTGTTCAATCTCTCAGTATCACTAAAATACACAGTTGTCTCAGCTGTGAAGGAATGTTTTCATTTTGAGGCTAATTTGACTTAAAATGGAAATGAATAAACTAGGAAGAAACTGTGCTCTAAGTTTAAAGGCAAGTAACAGAAGCCTCAGAATGTTCATCTCTGCTTTAAAAAGATCATGTTTTGTTGTAATAGTCATGGTCTTTACAAGCACCAAAAGAATGTGGAGAATCAATCAGCTCATGTATGTACTCACATGACATGCCCTACACACTGCATTTGCACAGAATACTCCTTCACAAAAACTGGCTACATCTTCACAAAAACTGGAACTAAGTATTTTGAATTGTGATTTTCAAAGACGATTCTACAGGACCTACACCCACAAAAACCATCTCATCTTCTCTTTCAGGAAAAACGTGGAGAATCCTATAATTGGCCTCTCAGTTTAGGGCTACCCCATGAGCTACTGGGGATAGAGGCAGCAGATCTTGAACCTGTATATCCTCTTCTGGCCTTGGATCTGTATTACCACAGAACTCATGATCTTGAGCTGGGATTGACTAGGAGACAGAGTCAATTGACTAGGAGCAAGCTGCCCAGATACTTCATGCTTCATAGAGATTTCAATAAAATAAGGCAACTCCCCTATCTCCCCTTAGGTTTCCAGTTGAAGGTTCCTCTGACAGTGCCTCACATCACAGCATAAGTTTGTAAGAAATGCCCCTGAGACTGCCTTATTCCTAAAGCATGGCATGCTGCAACCTTCACAGAGTTATTCCCAGTCTTCAGCTGAAGTTTTATTACTGTATTCTTGTGAGAACAAAATAAAATTAAACATATTATTTACTAGGCCACAGTTGTCAAGCTCCATTAATCCCTGATGTCTGGGTCTGCATGTAAATCACAGACTGGATAGTCTGAACTACAAACCAGCACTCTGGATGCCTTCTACTAGAACAAATTTTTCCAGTCAGGAATCTTTCTCTCTAGCTATGCTGCAAAAAAAATAGGAAGTTGGTACACATATTAGTATATTAGTAATATTAGTTCCTTTGAGGATCTAAACACAGAACTTTTTTTGTGCACCCTTTAACAACCTCCACATTCCAGAATCAAGTGTATCAGGATGTATTGGGATCTATAAATAGATACTGTATTTACATATAGTTAAACCTCTGTGTTGGAAACCCTCCAGTGATTGGCAATTAAAAGACCACAGGACCCAGGACTCCAAATTACTTGTATGTGCTTGTTGTGTGGAATCAATTCCAGGTGTAATTAAGTGAAGCACAGTGTTAATGACGACTCATATTCCCAAGAAGAACCTTCACTATCATTACAGCCAATAAAGATGTTAATCATCCTGGCAATGCAAGCCAACAAAATAACTTTCAAAAACTATACACAGCCAAACATGCTCCATCTTAGGCAGTTTTAACACTGCCCCAGTGGCAGTTGCATTCATTAGTTTAATTACATTCTATCACTGTCTCAAATTAAATCATATTACTTCAAAATAAAAACATTTTAAATTAAAGTAAGAGGAAAAACATTATTCCCTTCTCAAAGAAAAACTTTACTCTCAGTCAAATATTTCAGTGTTTCCTTCTGGAAATTCATGCTTTAAACTTTTTGGGAGTGAGCAAAATTATACTGCAGTCAAATGAGTAGGCAGAATTAACTCGAGTCACCTTCCCTCACTGGCACTGGACCTCTGACACCTCATGTACACTTTGTATTTTTTAAACAGCATGACTGAATGCTGAAAATACACTCATATGCCACACTCCAGTCTGGTGGACAGTATCTGACACGATTGCTTATTTTCATCCACTTACCAGTATGTGATCCACCCGGTCTCGTTTCTTCCGCCCAAATTTCATCATCTTCTGCCAGTCTGTTTTGTGATTAGGCTCTTTCCTCAGGCTGAACAACTTCAGTACTTCAGCTGCAATGAAGTTCTACAAAACAGTAATGGAAAGATTTATCACACTTGAGCTAAGAAATTAAAGGTGTGCACAATGCAGCTCCCCCAAAAAGTCACACTATAGAATTCACGTCAGCTGGCAGGACAATTATTAAACCCAGAAGTGGCAGGGGGAAAAACAGGACACCCACTGCTGTAGCAACATTGAGAACAGACACTTTCAACACTACACAAACAGAAGATTCTGACAATTTATTTTATGGGAAAATATTAAAGAAAAGCAGGGTGGGAATTTGGTGTCCTTCTCTTGTGCCCCTGCTATCCCCAGCCACACGATTTTGAAAGTCTTCTCAACTAACAGAGTGATCTAGATACCATTTATTTTTTAATTTGCTTTTCTGGACAGTTAACATGCTATATCTTAATCAAAGTTTAGTCAACCCCCTCAATTTCAGAAGAAACAGTGCAGGTGTAAGTTTTAATTTGTGTCCTTATGAGCCATATGGAAGGTTCCTTGTGGAGGGCTTTAAGGGAGACAGGTTTTTTCCCAATGTCCAGCCTTGCAAGTTTAACCTAGGTCCAGTCAGGCTCTCATTTGTCCCCCAGGCTTTGTGATTTTGTCCTTCCTTGAGCGCTATCACCAATAACATGGAGGCTTCCCCTGGCTTGTCAAATACAACAATGCCCTCACTAATCAAATTTTGGGTTCCTCTGGGCAACTCCTGCTGTCCTCAGAGGGGCTGGCATAGGTGTGTGTGTCTGAGTGAAAAATCTAGCTCATCCCATTTGGCCCAACCCTACCGTTGGATCCATTCCAATTTAGCCATAGAGAGCTCCACTGAAATCTGCTACAGCAGCAGGCTGTCAGCATACCGATTTTATAAGATCAAGGTCATCCTGGCAGTTCTGCACAAAGGACTGAGATTTAAAAACAACCAGGAGCAGTCATAAGGACAGGGAAGGCAATCTGTTGAGTAAAAAAAGACCATTCTGACGTATTTTCTTTCAGATTAGTAATCTCCTTTCTTTTCTCAACTCATCTCTTGCTGGATACACCTCTTATAATCTTCTAACACTCAGCTGAACGCCAGTTCAGTGTTTTTCACATCCTATTTTCCCTGCTCAACAAAGATTTCTTCTTACCTTGATTTCATCCAGATCATTTGGATCTTTGACTCGGCGAAAATAAGCAGATGCAATCCTACACGGTTTCATCCAAATGGGCTGATTCAGATTAGGATCCTCAGCAAAGATTTCCCCAAAAATCTCTCTTGTTAAATCAAATACCACCTGAACAAAGGAAGAAGTAAAAGTTACGGCTTCTTTTGTCCATGACAAACTTTCAAAGGGCAAGACCAAAATGTCTGAAGACCGTACCTTTCTATAAACCTGCTTGTTTATGGTGTCTGTGTCTTGCTCTTGGAGGGTACCACTAAGATCTGTTTTAAGGCTGCAGCTTTGAAGATCGTGACCCAGCTCTTTCAGTTTCCAGAGTTCCTCAGCTGCTGCATGCACCATCCCTTCCACCTCCACTGCAGTGTGAGGGACCGCCAGAGCCTCCTCGCTCGGCTTTGTCGGCACTTTCTGCAGCTCTGCCTGGGGCAGCACTGCTGGCTCCTCAGCTTGCTTCTGCTGCAGCTTACGGGAACTCAGGCCATAGTCCTCATCAAACCAGTCTTGATCATCCCCCAGCACACTCAGGAACTCTCGGTTGAGCTCCAGCTCAGCCAGTCTCTTGGCAAGCTCCTCCTGGCCACTGGCACCAAACACGGGACTCTCCTGCAAATCAAGAGCCACAGAGTAAATGTGAAAGTGGAGTCACACTGTTGTCTCTCACTCAGCTTATATTTTTAAATGCTTTACTGATGTAGCTGGCAATAAATGACTACCAAAACAAGCCATGCACTGGGATACACAAAAATGTATGAGACACATATAGAACGTACAGGTAATCTCCACATCATCCAACAGAACTTGGGAGAAAAACTGGTGCCACACCACATTCCTGATTCAGTCATCCCCAGTCAAAGGCACAATCAACTCATAAAATCAGTGCAAGATGTTTGATACTCACTGGTCTGGGACACATGTCTGGAGAGGAAAGCTCTTCTCTGTCATCTTCCAAATCAGAACTTAAGAAGAAGTTATTCAGTCCGTCTGGAATCTGCTTTTCAACCTGCTGGGGTGGGGTAGCGGCTTCCTCCTTTCCATCACAGAGCTCCTGGTTGCTGAGCTGGATTTTCTCATTCTTGATCTTCTTTATTTGCTGTAACTGATTGACTGTGTCTTTCACAAAATCTCTTAGTAGACTGTCTGTCAGCAAACTGACCTTTTCCAGTTGGTCTTTTGATTTTTCTTCCTCTCTAAGAGGCAGGCTGAGCTGTGCTTCTAACTGGTTCTTTTCTTTTGTCAGCAAATCCAGCAGTGGAGTTGCAGGCTTCTCCACGATGTCAGGAGAAAGATCATCTAACTTTTCAGCACATTCCTCTCCCAGTGTCTTCTGCCTCTCCAATTTTTCAGAAAGGAAATCTGACACATCATCCAACTGAAGAGTGGAAATCTCATCCACAACACTAGAAGTGAGAGGAGTGTGGCTGGCCTCCTCTTTTACAGCATCCTTCAGGTAATCCACCACTGACTGTTCTTGGGCAAATGAACCAGGAGCTACAGAAATCTCTTTTATGCTCTTTGATTTAGATGAGAACTCCTCATCAACCTTTTCCTCAGCCAAGACTTCTGAAACAGCTGTGTCCACAGGAGCTTTATCCTGGGAATAGTTCTCTGTTGCATTTCTGCTCTGGCTTTCAGCTTCTTTGCCAGGTTTGGAAATTTCTTTATCTTTCTGTTCAGCTTTGTGTTGTTTCTCCAGTCTATCATCAAAGAATGAGTCTTCATCATCCTTATGTGGATCTAAATGGCTATCAGTACTTTCTGTAATGTGAGAGATTTTCTGAGGAGGAGCAAAAATACCATGCTTTTCTTTGCAATCAAAATATTTAATACCATCATAAGTTCCATTATTGTTCCCTTCAGGTTTATCCAACTCCACGCCAGCCCAAAACCCTTTGGCAAATCTAGTTAGCCCTTTGAACCGCAATGTTCCAGGCTGGACTTTACTCACAAATACTCTATCTCCAATGTTGAAACTGGACAAACTATCTGTTTCTTCTGTGATTGAAGCCGAGGCCCATAGTGGTGAACAAGCAGGAGCCTGTTCTTGCTCCACATCTCTGCGTTCAGTGTTTTTCATAAGTTCTGTTGGGGACTGGAGTTCCAGCAGCCTGTCGGAGTGCACGCTGCCAGAGAGGGATCTGTCACTGAGGCACTCGCTGATTTCGCCATCGCTGCCCAGGCTGGTGGACCTGCTTCGGCTGGCCTGGGTGTGCTGGGACTGCTCCCTCAGGGACCCCCCGTGAGCAGAGAGCAGGGATCCCTCAAAGTCATCTTTGTAGTGTTCCCCAGGCAGCGTTTCTTCAGCTGAAGCTTGTTTTCTGGAAGAGGATTCTTCAAAGTCTTCAAGGTACGATGGCTCTTTTTGACTCAAGAGCTGTTCTGAAAGCAGATCACCTTTTTTCTCTGCAGATTTGCTGAGTTTGTGAGAAGTCTCCTCTATGCTTGGGCCACTTACAGCATCTTTACTTGACTGTCTCTGTTCTAAGATTTCTTCTCTATCATGAAGGCTTTCCAGAGCTACCTCTAACAGTTCCTTCTGAGAGTGTTTGTTTTCAGAGCAGTGATCCAGCGAACTTTCCCCTCCTTCATCTAACATCAACAAGACCTCAGAGCTCTCCACAGGCTTAACATCAGAACCTCCACTCTCATATTCCTCTGACTTTATGTATTCCAGGTCTTCTGTAATCTCAGATTTATGGCTAATGGTAGGACCAACACTGGATGCATCTACCACTTTGTTCACTGACTCAAGAGATATTCTGCTAATGTCTTTCATATCTTTGAGAGGAACTGAAAAGGGGACACTCTCTGAGGAATCACCAGATCCTGCTCTGGAACTCTTTGTTAACACTAAAGCCAAGGAAGCTGTTCCAGAAGGTTCTCCTGCAGGGACACCTGTCACAGCCACCTTCTTGGTGTGCACAGACACAGATCTCTCGGTTCTTGATGACACAGTATCTTAAAGGAAAATAAAACGTGAATTTCAGCAGATTGTATAACCCACATTGTTTTACTGAAAACTGCAATCACAGGCAACTAAATTAATATCAAGATTTCTATGTTAAAAGAAGATAAAAACTGGTGCCTTGGGAACATATACTTCTGTCTGTCCTATGAACATGAGCAACTTCCATTCAGTTCCAGGGTTATAAAGCTTTCTTTCTACTTCTGTTCCTTTAACCAGTATCCCAAGGTAAGGACTCAGTTATTTGTTTGCAAGCCACAAATACAATGAACATCAGAACGGGAGATAACGAGATAATCATCATCAGCAAAAGAATGAAAAGTATCTGAACTCAAGTGGTAAAGGAACAGGAAACGAAAGAAAGTAAAAAAGGTTGTCACAATTATGGTTTCATATTAATGGCAGGGAGAGTAAACTAAATACTGAATACACAGGGTATTCTGCAAAAGCAGAATCCTGATAAATAAAACTGCAAAAAATACAGCTCCATCACTATCATTTTATGAAGCCTCTGTCCTCTCTTAAAACTTTTTCATGAATCAAGAAGGAAAAGGTTCAAGAATTTTAAAATAGTCAGTCTTCAAGATATTAATCTGTAATATGGATTCTTCCAGTTACATACCTGCATGTTCTGAAATGGATTCCAAAGATGCTTTGGATCTCTCTGACTCAGTCAGTGATTTCCAGCTTTTAGCTGTCTCAGGCCTAAATTGGAAAAATCAAATTGCATGAGTTACAGTTACACCAGAGGGTGATGTTTGGTTGGTTTTTTTTAATAGATAAAAATGGAAATACAAGCGTGTATAATTGTAACACCACATCAATGTGGCATTATAATTATAACATAAATAGTTTGCCTTGTTAACATACTGTGACCTTAGAAAATAGGAATGGGGACAGAGGAGAATCTGAAAAGTCCTGGGGAATAATTTTTAAAAAGACTAATCAAACTTTATTGCTTTCCAGAAAAAAAAAGAAAAAGAGAAAAAAGTTGGGTTGTTTCTGCTGGCTTTTTTTTTTTTTTTTTAATTTGCATGCATTAAAATTGCACCATCTGCTGGAGAAACTGAAACACTTAAAAATACAATAGGAAGTGCAGAAGATCAGCTGAATTCTCTTTAAAACCTCAGATCTAAACCAGACTTAAGCTGCAAAGATGAATGGTTTGCCTTACACAGTGCAGTGGACATAATCAGTAACCAAAATGGAGAAAAAAAGCCTTCAGGCTGATAATCCACGCCAAGTATCTGGCAGAATTCTTGCACAACAGAAAATTATGATTTAAAAATTATTAAAAAAAAATTGAAAATAGAGCCTGAAGAGCTGGGCAGGAGAAAAGTGATGTGTATAAGACTACAGACATGGTAAATCTTATCTGTTTTGGGTCTGGTGACAGCAGCAAATAGATCAACTGGATACTGCCAAATGTCCAGTGCTTTAAGGCAGAGCAGTTAGCAGCTCTCCTTGCATCCATGGTTTTGGCTAAAACAGCAATCAGTTCCAGAATAATCTCAAAAAGAAGAAGGAGAAATCCCAGCTACCTATGGAGTGGTGGTGCCTTGATCTTAGGTTTTTCAGCAGTAGCTGAGGATGGAGTTTTAATCTGAGGTTTGGCTGTTGGTGACAACTCCAGATCTTGGCTCAGCTCTGCTTCAGTCTTCTTGATAAACTCATCATACGACTGCACAAGGAAAACAATTCCAGCTGTTAAAACACTAAACCACAACTACAATTCAACAATCAAAACCTATTAAGGGAATAAAGAATACACTCGGTTTCTCTATAAACCAATCTATTTAACTTTCCCAAGATCGACAGCTGCAAATCCAAAAAAATTTCAATACTTCCAAAACCAAATTACATGAGCACTAATCCTTAATCTCAGCTAGAACAGTAATGTATATAAACGTACATAACCCCTAGAATGCTGCTAGCATCCCATTACAGATGGATATTTTAAAAGGGAATGACATTTTTGCCTCAAGGCAAACTGCCTTTGGCTCATGATTGCAAATGGTGAAATAGCCAGGTTGGATGGGGCTTTGAATAACCTGGTCTAGTGAAAGGTGTCCCTGCTCATGGCAGGGGGGTTGGAATGAAACAATTTTCAAGGCCCTTTCCAACTCAAACTGTTCTGTGATTCTGTGTAACAGTCACACTTCTATCACAGCAATGCGTCTTTCACAGCTGTTGACAGAATATTCTGCCAACAACACCCACACTGTAAAGACTTATCCAAGGCTAACAATCTGTTACTTTTCCCTTCTTTCTTCTGTTCCTAACCTCCAGCTGTTTGATCAAACTGGCTTCCTGGGCCTTCAGTCTCTCCTTTTGTCTCTTTTTCTGCTCCTTTTTCAGCTGATAGACCACAGATTTCCTTTTCCGTAGTTCATCCTTCAGGGCCCTGATGCGTCCTTCAATGTCACTTTGATCAGAGGTGGTTTCTGAAAAAGTTTCGTTTTAGTCTTTACAAACTTGCACCTCACAAAACAATTCTAAGCAAAGCAATAAACAGTCATTCATTAATTACAAAATATAGTCCAAGAAAAATGTCAAAGAATTTAATGTCAACATATTATTTAATATAGTATAAGACTCTTAAGGTTGGGTTTCAGATTCTAAACACTACTATGTGTGTAAGATATAAAAAGGTGTTGCATCTTGCCTAATTTAAAAGAGATAGGCACTGATATAATAACTTGCTACCAAGCTTATTCACACCAACCACACGTTTATGCTCTTCAGCCTGAGCTGCTTGTCATGCTGGGTATTGCAGTAATTAATTTTCTGACGTATTTAAAAATGCAGCTCAAAGCTGCACAACAAAGATATATCTGAAACACAGGCTCACAATTATAATACTGAGTTTCAAGCTGCAGAATACACTTCATTGATGAGAATGTCACTTGGGACAGTGGACTTCAAACCAAGTATAAGTTTCTGGCCCATGCAGATTTTCTGTCAGCTAGACTAAATACATCTATAAAATACAGGGCTGACTGGCCAACAGCTGGAAGAGAAGTCAATCTGAGCAATGCAGAGATTGTCACCATCCCCAGCTACTCAGATCTAGACTCTGCATGGTAACCCCAGTCTACCAATAACTCTGCTGATTTTCTTATTTCTGCTGTAACAGCTTTCCTTACTTCCTCTTAGTCTCTCAGAGTCTACAGAGAGACTGCCTCAGTCTCTCATTAGTTGCTATTTTCCACCCACCTGACCATGTCCACTTCCTTCTTGTTTTAAGTGTATACCAACATAGTGCAAAACAAGATCCTTGTCCCAGACTGGTGCTACCAAAATTAACTACCAAAAACTCTTCAAACTATTTAACTGACACAGGTCTACTGGACATACTCCCTGGGCTGATGTGCCCCTTCCTCTTCTGTAGCTGCAGCTCCTAAGAGGAGGGGTTTGGCTGCTTTGTTTGTCTAATGCTCAGTATCACTGGTAATGTTTTCTGGATGCTCATAAATGCCAATTACTTTACTTGGTAGTTTAGAAAGTCAGTTACCAATATGCTTTGGTCAGCTGACATTTCCCTAATCTATCTCATTTCTGAACATAACAAACCATCATAATGAAGGATTCCATTCTTAACAACACCAGTAAATGCAATCCAACTACTGTATTCTTTTGGCATTAACAACTGTTGTCAACCATTTAAAGAATTAAAAAAATAACCAACAAAACTCAAACAGAAAGAATGGAATCTCACTTGCTAATCAAGAGCACTTTGTGATGCCACTGTAATTAACAGCTCCTCCCTAGCAGTAAGTGACCACTTTGTAATTACAGCATTTTGATCAACTCATAAGGGAAAGATCTGCACATGCTTTCATCTTGTCTACGCATGCATCAGACTGACAGGGCAATGACTTCATTGCTACTCAGCAGGCCAGAACATTTGTCTCTTTACAATGGAATGATTTATTGTGAAACCAGCACCATCCTGATCGGCTTCGCATCTCTTACACCTTTCTTTAGAATTTGAAATCAAAGACTGTCAATAGTTTGTTTTACACAAGTCTATTTTCATGATCACTGTTGCCTGCTCTACATTTCATAATGGCTTCCTTATATGACTGCTGAGTCAGAGCTTTAAAATAACTTTATCAAGGTGCTGAAAGCTTCACTGTATTGGAAACTGCCCTCCAAACAGAATCCCCAACACAGATTACTCAGTGCAAATACATAGGTGTTTCTCACAGTAAGTTACCAACCACCACAAACAACAGCCAGTACACACAAGAAAACCTGCTAATTCTTTTTCCACTGAAGACCTACCATTAAAAAGAAGACAAGGAAAATGCTATCTCATTTGCTAAGAAGTATTTTGTGGTACTCTATCAATTGCACTGTGGAAAACAAGATGTTCTAAAGACTAAAAGCATGGAAAGAGTCAAAACAGACATCCCAGGTGAACAGAGTGGATGATGGTGACCCACTGGACAGTGGCTCAGGAACCTCTGCAATGTACATGACTTGAGAGCACAGCAGGGAAAGGGCTGCTCTGTACCACTTCACTCCCAGTATTCCTCCCCTCAGCATTTACTGGCAGCCAGCTCGGGTACTGGATAAAGGGTATAATGAATCCATACAGGAGATTTTACAGCTCAAAATGCCACCTTAGGCCTCACTGCACACAGACCAAACCCTCCTCCAAAAATAAACTCCTATGTCCTGAAGCGTCCATTGATTCTGCACATGGCAGCGCAGGCCCAAAGGTCTCTTCCATATTGCCATGTAACAGAGCTGTTCTGCTTCTGGAGCTGGGTGCAGAAGGAGGGACATTTAAATCCTAGGACCACCTTAACTATTGACTCTTCTTCCTATGTGCTTGCCAAACCTGCACCGCTTTCTACAAGGAGATATAAAGTATAAACCTTCTTACAATAAGATCTCCAGCTGAACAAATCAAATTACGTAATGGGAAAAAACTCCCACCAACCCCAAGCCTTGGAAATTTCCAGGAATTTGTCTGCCTCTCCACATTTATGTCTGCATTTCAAATTTGTTAAAAGCAAAAGCTTTGAAAAAGCAATTGAAACCCAAGTGGATATTACACTTACCTGATTGTGTCATAGATAAAGATTCATCAGACCAGTTGTGAGATGTCTGGTGGGACTTTACAGGTGAACGAAGCTGTCCTCCAGTTCTGTTGCTGCCTTTGCTGGAGTCTTGCTTTGATACAGATATGCTGCTTTTGGGAGGAGACTGAGAGAAAAAAAGGATAAATAAATAACTGCAGTTTGAAAGTAAACAATCACTGTCATCAGGAGCCAGTTACAAAGAAAGAACAGCATGACAAGAGGACATCTCAAACGGTGGTACCTATACAACAACCTGAAGAAGAATTTCATCTTTGTTAGACAATAAAACAATAATACCAAGAGCAACAACAGCAGACTGCTTACTTTGAGCCTAGATTTCTGTAAACCTGCTTAGACTACTCTACTACCACATAAGTGAACTGACATGGCTCTGACTCACAAGTGTTCAATACATTTGTGTCATCTGCAGCAATAGGAACTCCTAGTAAATAAACTAATAAAATTAACCACTTCATGTAAAGGGTGCAAGATGACATTCTGAATCAGTGAAACAATAGAGCACTATTTTTCTGAGGCCAGGCAAACATTCAAAGAGCAAATATTCTTCCAAAATGATGCTTAATGCTTCAACATTATCCTACAAACCTTTAAAACACCTTGCACATAACCTCTGGCACACATCAGACATTATTATCTCCTCAGCAAATTTGCCAAGAAAGTATTTGTAATAAGTCTAAATAAGCAGTTCTTTTACCCCACAGACCCTCCATTTTTTGTCATATTGAGCACAGGGCAAAGTTATCAGGATGAAACTCATCAAAATTATCATCCAACTAGAAATAACAATTGGAATAGAACAATGAGGCAGAATTAAGCAACAAGCAGACACAATCTGAAATCCAAAGGACTGTGCGTGAGGTTACAGGTCTGGTTCTTGACACCATAGCTACACTTTGGGACACATTACTTGCAAATAAGGCAAAGTGGAAAAACAGAGCAGAGCTTCCATGGCCTCAAAGAATTTATACAATGACAACAAGCTAGCCTACAGCTAATTCACACTGCTAAACTGGGTCAGTGTTCCACCACTTAGCACTGCATAGCTACCTGACATACACAAAATGTTTTGCAAGACTGGCCACAAGTTTAAAAATATCTAAACTCTGTGCAGAAACAATATTTCCTCAAGACTTCAAAGCACACATCTGATCACAATGATTACCCACACTAATGTGAAATGGTATCACAAACACAGAAAACAGATTTAGTTAACAGTGTAATCTCTACTTTGACAACTGGGATGGCTGTACTTGCTACTTCTCTGATAGTGTGTTAAGAGTACATATGGCAGAACAGCTCACTCACCAGTTTGCCAGGCGAGGTAGAGGACTTGAAATCTTCAGAATAAGCCATTTCTTCATTAATTGTACTCTGATCTGGACTTTCTGGCTGTCCATGGCCCATGGGCTCTGATGGGACAGACTCAGCAGCCAGACTGCCAAGATCTTCTGGGATAGAGCTTTCACTAGTCCGATGAGAGCAAGAAGGCACTGGAGACTCTTCCTCACTAGCTGTTTCTGAAATTCAACAAGATAAAAAACAAAGCACATCAGAACTTGAACCATCTTATATGCAGAGGCTGAAGGCATATAAGGCTGAAGGCATACCAAACTTTCTATGCTGTCTGCAGATAAAGTAGTAACTGCTAGCAGTACATGTCAAGCAAGTATTAATTCACTCACCTAGATACTGATGGTGAAATATTTAGGAAGAATAAGCCTGTTTACCAGAGAAGTATGATTTACAGCTATGATTTGTGTTCAAGAAACAACTGGATGTGGCACTTAGTGCCTTGGTCTAGTTGACAAGGTGGTATTGGTAAGAGATTGGGCTTTAGGATCTCACAAGGCCTTTTCCAATCCAAATGATTCAGTGCATCTGTGAAAACTGCCCAACATTCTCAGTGATTGTTGAATATCTAAAATAAAGAGGTTTCCAGGATATTCTAACATTTTCCAGACAACACACTCCGGAAAGATTATTGGGGAAACCTGTCCTTCCAGTTGACCATACAGAAGCAGGAGTCACTATTAGTCTGAAGAAGTCATGGAGGAGCATATAATCTGCAGGCCAGATCTTGAATTTAGAATTGATTGCTTCCTTTACAGTAGTTACAGAAAACATTTCAATGTTATGATTTCATCATGAGTCTCTCAAATGGCAACAAACAAAATAATAATTTGGGTTTTCAATATTCCTGTTTACTAAGTTCCACAGGAGTCATGGCATTACTGAGGCAGCCATGGAGAACTATTCAGTATTTGAGTAGAGGCTGGGGAGAAGGACTTTTCCTTCTGAAGCAGGGCTGTGCTCCAGTGCTTACTGGTAGATACAATCAGTGCAAAGCAAGGCTATTTTCTCACTTATTGATAAGAACTCAGTATTTGTGATGAATTTTTGTTCATTGGAACTTCCTGACCCATACACATATCCTCTTTAAAATGTCCTACAATGCCTAAAATCCATGACTGCTTTCAGTAACAAGTGTAACAGGGCATTACTCTGAAGTCCCTTTGCACAGTCAAAGGATGTACTGCCTACTTCCAGCAAAGTGAGCAAAAAAAGGAAAATAGGAATGTTTTTAGAACAATCCCTCAAATCATTTTCTCTCACTGCAATTCAGTTCTTTGTGCTTCAGCATGATCCACTTAAGACAGAAATGTAAAGCTGCAGCTCCCAACATCTGGGAATTCAATTTTTCCTCACAGTAGCATCATTTATACTAATTACATCCAAGCTACTTTACCACAGCTACACACTTCAAACAGGTTGCATTAACAACAAAGGGAAGAAAAAAATTCTTTCAATTTTTTGGAAACACAGTGACAAAGCTGCCCCTGACAGGAGCCATCCTCACCAATAGGACTAAAGCTAACAAGCAGAGACACTTTGGTCACTACTGGGGAAAATGGTTTTCTCAGAGTAAGTTCAGAAGACTACCAGCAAAGATCATGCCATACTGCAATATTTCTGCTTTGAAAGACAGAAATACAGTTTAAAAACTGTATGTAGAACTGACTGATGGGCTTATGCTGCACTGTTCACTTGGGAGGATACACAGCAAAGGAGAAATACACATTCAACTATGGTGTAAAACAGGCAACAACAGAGTGCAGAAACTGAGATTCTAAGAGTGTCCAGCAAACAACCAAAATATCAGAAAAGGAAACAACTGCAAAGCTCAGCAATCCTTGCGTCAAATGACACTTCACTCTTGTCATATGTGTCACTTCCCCCCCAGTTCCCATTACCTTTGGGCTCAGTTCTCTGATCTCCCAGCTCTTTCTTGGCTGTCTTGGTTTTGAGCAGCTCTTTGTCCCAGGCAGCCAGGGCCTGCTTTTCCATCCGCCGTATTTCTGCTTCCTCTGCGTCCAGGCGGCGTTTCCACTCCAGCAGCTCCTCCGCGTGCTGCCGGCGCTGCATCAGCTTCTGCTCTCGCTTGGTGAGGAACCTGCCAGGACAGCACAGGACGATGGCAAACCAGCCAGCCACGCTCTGCTCCCAACAACCAGATGCTCAATTGCCACCATTCCCAGAACTGCAGTTGTTCAGTTTGTTTTCTAGGTTAATATCCATAATAACTGCTATCTCCCAGATTTCTGATGTGCTGCTGCAAAAACCCCACAAGTAGACAAGGCTTCTTTTCTCTGCAGGAAGTAATGTCTACATCATACTGTAAACAGGCTGTTTACATTTTAAAAAATCTTCAAAATCATTACAAGTGCTACAAAATATGTGCTAAACTGAACAGAAAAAGTTCACAATTTCAGGACATGAAAAGTACCTGTGGTATTAAACTGGAACCTTCTAGAAAGCTGTGACCATTTGAAAAATGAACTTTTCTTTTTTGCTGATCCCGACAACAGAAAATGATAACCTCAGCTGCCCCATGGTTTTTTCCAAATATGTTATTATAAGAGAAGGTGATTCTATATTAATAGTCCTCCTGGAGCTCTAATCCTTCTTCCTTTTGGCATCATCTCTATGGATTGGCACATTTGGAATGTTACTTGTGAACTGATAGCATCAAGAGAATAACTATGCCAGACTGTTTCTTCCACCTACTAACATATCTGGCTGCTAGTTTAAAGAGAAATAAGAATTAAAGCTCATGCTGGAAATTCGCAGGTATTTTCTTTCTGACAAAGAGCTCTTAAGTGATCCATGAAACCTTAGAATTGACAAAACTCTCACAGGATTTTGCAGGTATGAATAGGTTTGTGTGCACATGCTTGTTCTCTTTGCCAGCTGCTGTCTCATTTCTGAGCACTGAAGTAATGATAGCACTTAACCTTTCAGACAGTAAATTGGAAGCAAGTTCAACATCAATTGCACACACTTCCACTGGCATGCCAAGTCTGGAGAAGAGTGTCTATCAATCCATTCATCTCCTACACTGAAAACTTTAAGATGCCACAGAACCACTCTGTAGAAAGTCCATAGTTTGCCATTGGTACAGAAGTTGTGGTGCCAAAGAAGGCAGACTTCAAAGATTGGTGATACTTTGTTTTTGCAAATGTCCTTATAATTTTCAAGCCATCCCAAGCACTTAGCATCAAAGTTTTTAAGCTGCAAAGCAGATAATAATCTCATTTGTGCTTTTTAATCTCTCATGTTTCAAAAACCCCCTTTATTTACAGAGACTGGAATGCCCAAATGACTAATGTGCAAGTCTCGCCTGCTAAGGGACATTCCTCTTTTGCTCACTTAGTGTTTGCTCTGTTCCCTGGAAAAGTGAGCTGGCAGTTGATCAGAAAGGTTGAGATTCGAATTAGGCCTTCTCCAAGACAGATTCAGACAAAGGGAGCAAGTTATGACATGAAAAGTTTCAGAAGCCAGTTAGAGACACTCAAAATCTTCTTTCTGATGGTCAAAACAAGAGGAGGTGAAAAACAGAAGCACCTCAGAATCCCTGGAACATCTGCCACCTTCAAGCTGACAGATTCCATGATTTTGTGCACTATTTTATCACTTTCTATAGATAAACATCAAACATACCTACACTTAGGCAAGTACATCTGACAGGCTGGTATCATTAAGAGAGCAAACTATCAACAGCAATTGCATTACAAACATGACAGGCAGAGTCATGATAACATTGTGTCTCTCACCAGCACTATCAGATCTATCCATTCTTACTTTCACACACACATCAGCCCCAATTAGTGAGTGGATCATGCATCTGGAACTTGTTTTAGAGGTCATTATTGCAATGACCTCAATGCAAAAAGCAACTTTTTCTTCTTTGTTTCTACTGTTTGATTTCATCAGAAAGTTTTTCAGTTTACTAGATCTTGAGAGAGGCAAGTCCAGTTGAAATAAAATGCAAGAGAAAGGCTGAAATAAATGGATTCAAAAGAGCAAGACTCCTTAAAAGCAGATGTCAAATGAATTAACCCAGAAGACCACAAACAGGAGGAGAATTAATGAAATTGCCATGAAAATAATTACCACACAAGAGCTACTTAATAAGAAAGATAAGTCAACGGAAGTGATGGGAGAGAAAGGGGATTCCAACAAAAAACCCACAAGAAGAGGAGGATCAAAGCAGCAGACCAAAGATGCAGACCCTTCCACAACCCTGGGGTTTTAAAGGCCAGAGCCACAAAATAGCAGATGCATTGCCTTAATATTTACTGCAGTCTAGAGGGTTCCAGTTGCAACACCAAGCGTACACATTTATCCTCAAAAGCAGAAAAAAAAAAAATTGCAGAAGCACATCTGGCATCTATGCAGCTGGAAATGTGGGGGAGCAATGAGGAAGCAGCAGCACTCAGATTACAGCAGCATGATTTCAAAGTCTGTTTCCCTGGTGCTAACATCACACATTTTATCCATGCATTTCAAATATTAGTATTGACCTGCTACTCTAAACTGTCCTTGTACATTTTAAGGTATATTGACTGTAAGTCCAAACTATGAGGTTTCAGCAGCTATTCTGGAGTAGCAACCAGACAGTGGGAACAATGTGAACTGTCTGTTTGCCACTGAGAACACAGAAGGAATAAGAAATTAGAATCCTGGAATGGTTTGGGTTGGAAGGGACATTAAAGATCATTTAGTTTCATCCCTCTACCATAGGCAGGAACTCCTTTTGCTAGACCAGGTTGCTCAAAGCCCCATCTGACCCGGCCTTGAACACTTCCAGGGATGGGACAGGTTGTTTCTCTGGACAGCTTGTGCTAGTGCTTCACCAACCTCACAGCAAAGAATTTCTTCCTTACATTTAATCTAGATCTACCTTCTCAGCCTACAACCATTATCCCTTGCCCTATCACTACAGACCCTGCTAAGTCTCTCTCCATTTTTCTTATAACCTCACCATATATGCTGAAAAGGCACAATAAGGTCTCCCTAGAGCCTTCTCCAGACTGAACAAGCCCAACTTTCTCAACCTTTCTTCATAGGAAAGGTGTTCCCTCTTTCAGTTTTTGTGGCTTCCTCTGGACCTGCTCCTCCGGGTTCATGTCCTTCTCACACTGGGAATCCCAGAGCTGGACACAGGACTGCAGGTGGGGTCTTACCAGAGTGGAGTAGAGGGGTAGAACCACCTCCCTCGACCTGCTGTTTTTCCAAGCAGCCCAAAATAGAGCTATTTTTCTGGGCTGCAAGCGCACACTGCAGAGTCATACCCAATTTTTTGGTCCGTGAGCATCTCCAAGTCCTTCTCTGAAGAACTGCTCTCAATCCATTCCCTCACCAGACTGCACTGATAGCGGGGCTGTCCTGACCCAGGTGCAGGGCCTTGCACTTGGCCTTGTTGACCTTCATGCGGGTCACACTGGCCCACTCAAGGATGGCATTCCTTCCCTCCAGCAAATCAATTGCACTGCTCAGCTTAGTGCTATGGGGTGGTGTGATCCCCTTGTCTATGTCATTGATAAAGTTCTGGAAACAGTGAGGCAAGTGTCAAACACATCCTTGCTGAAGAACCTCTGGACTTTCTAGGACTGAACAGAGCATGCTCTATCAAAGAGGCTATCACTGGAGAAATATACAGTTACCTGACCAATTGGTTGTAGATATACAGCTGGAATTTGGGGTGGAGGTTGGGAAAACAGACACTGAGAGAGGCCCAGTGATGAGACGTAAAGACAGAGAAGAAGTAGTGAACAGGAGAGCAGTGTCTACAAAATAAGGAGGAAGAGTTTAAAACTAAGATAGCAATTAAGGCAGAAAGAATGAGAAAAGGATAGCATCTGGCAAAGAACTCAAAAATTAATTGCATTTAACATTGTATAGTTAATACCCAACATCTGCAGTACAAAAACTATACACTGTTATGCAGAAGGTTATAGAACATACACTTAAAACACTTCATTTTCTGTTAATGAAAGACAAGCTACTTTCACACTGCTGTATTTTTCTTTAAATTTTAGAGATTTCAATTAATTTGATGCATATTTCCACAGGCACCAGTTAATATATCTCAGCCTGACCTTTCTCATGCTATTCTCTCAGAAGAGTGTATTACTGGTATTTAAAAGCATGCTGGTTTTGCAATATCAACAATTTGCCGGTCTGAAACTTCAAACACATTTTTTTTGCCTGGCAAAAACTCACCAAAATTATTTCTATAGTAAGGTAAGCACCAGTGAAAGAGCAAAGAAAAAAGAGATTAAATAATTTACTTTTAAAACATGAACAGTTCCAGGAAAAGTCCAAGATATACCTGCCATTCACATTCTAGCTGCTAATCTGGATTTTTTTCAACAACGTACAGACTTGATCTCAGGATACTCATATATTTCATTTGAAGTACTAACTGCACAAAGATAATATCTTTTGTTTTTTTAAAAAAAATCTACATAATGTACAGCTCTGCTCAAAATGGTATTTCTTAAAAGCATTACCATTTTAAGCTAATTCCTAATGAATTATCAAATTTATAGAAAAATACCACGCTCCATTTAGCTCTAGCAAATACAATGCAAGCTAAGAAGCACACTAAGGAAAAGCAAATGAAAATAAGCATTTAATCCATTATTGCACAGATTACCATTAATGCTGCATATGCAAGGAAAGCCAGGGGAAAGTGGCTCATTCTCTTTGACAGAGCATGCTCCTGTTCACATGCAGGCTACACAGACTCATCAGTTAAAATGAAAACAGAACTATTCTTTCATTCCCCTTTTAGCAGAAGACAAATATTAAAGCTGCCTCCTAAGTAAGGAGGCCAAAGGAAATCCACCTTGCTGTGGAGCACAGCAAATCCAGCATAGCAGGCTTTCCCAATTCCTTCCTTTAGTTCATTTTTATTTATCATTCAGCTTCTTCCCTTGAGTCCTATTTCCCACCCTGATGCCCCTCAAACAGCAGCTTGCTATCCTTACACCCCAAACCAAACATCTCACTGTTATTTTTATGTGTTTTACAAATCAGGACATTAAAAAAAAGATACCAAGTCAGCAGTGTTTTTCAATCAATAAGCACTGCTATCACTACCAAAACACCTGCCAAAGGTGTGCAAAAACTGTACAAGAGGGAAATCAAGTTTTAGAGAATCCTTTATGCTTATACAAAATACTTCCTTCTTTGGATATATACAACAATCCAAGACTTTTAAAACCATAAATCCAAAAACACATGACCACACAGATCACACACAATTTCCACTTGTTCTGCCTCAAAGTAATTGTTCCATCTTAAATCCTGGTATCCAGCTTTTGAAAAGTATTCTCCAGGTGAGCAATATTTCCAACTACATAAAATTATAATCAAATTATGACTAAAATAGCTTTAAAGGTAGAACATACTTTATATCTGCTGCGATCCCTTGTAATATTGAAGTCTTTATGCAACTCTTAAGTGTTGCTTAGAAATGAAGATACTTTGAAAAAATAAGATTTCAAGAACAATATTCACAAAGCCACTAGCTGATAAAAAGTGGCAAAGGAAGTCCTGAATATATACTTGTCATCTCTTTTAGTATTAATAATGTATCTCAACATTCATAAGCTGCAGATTGTTTTTTATCGCCATTTGAAATTTGTTGAATTTCTTTTGTGGGAAAAAATAAGCTAAAGACCCTTTTTTAAGAAAAAAATAAGAGCAGAAGAAAAAAATTGAAACTCTAGAAGTCAGCACGGCCTACAATACTCAAGCTTTTCAAGTCCTCATCTTAATTCATTTACCAGTCTCAAAAGATAACATAGTTGATGATGGGGTGGTTTTCATACAACTCAGAATCTCAGGAGTTTAGTTTTGGAAATATGACACCTCAGAAACTTTTAATTATCTGTGATTTTGGCTGTTTGGTTTACCAGATGCCACCAGCATCAAAAAACAGCAATCAACTCAGGCTAAACACACAGGCCATGAAACTACAACATGTTTTGAGCTTTTCCTACTTAGACCAAAGTCTCCCTTACTGCTGTTGGGTTTTATTTTCATCATACTCAAATACATGCATGAGTGGGAAATGTGTTTCTCAAATGATTGCAAGCAAACCGGCTGCTAAGGAGTCAAGGACAGCTGGCCTTTCACAGCCCTGCTTGCTTTGTGATGTTTTATCCAGCTGTGTTTGGAGTCTCAAGGCAAAACACATTCTAAAGATCACCCACATGGACTAAAGTGCAGTGACTGTCTTGGTTCTGAGCTCAAAAGAATTGTTTAAGCAAAGACTGTCTTTTATGGCAACTGGCAGAAGGCAGATTTTCAATGAATTAGTGTCAAATAAGAATTTAGGGCTTCAAACTGATGAGCACAAGCGGGTAAAGTGTTTGGGACATTTCGTGCACACAAAGTAATTCCTACACTGAAAGGATGCAGAAACAATTTTTTATCTAAAACAACTTCATAAGTGAAATCAGGAGATTCATTTTAGGTTTTCAGACCCAGGAAGCGCACACAGATTTTGTTATTTCCTCTGGAGCCTAACAAACATTTTCAACATTCTTCCAACCTGTAAACCACATATATTCTCAGTCACATACATATCACCTCCATTAATAAAGAAAACATTTAAATAAGTCATCCTACCTGATTTTAATGCAATCAAAATTAAAATTCAGCAGTTGGATAATTAGAAATCACATACCTGATGACCTCAGTGTCGTTCTGTGAGGCAGATCTGAAACTCGGTTACTGGTTTTTGCAAAAGACAACTGCTGTTGTAAGTTACATTTGAACTCAAAATAAAAATTGGCACGGTAATTCCAGAGTCTCACTCCCTATATTTTTATACTCTTTAAGGTAAAAGGGAAGACAAAAAATACAGGCACCATTTTGACCATTTGACTTCAGGTCTCTCGTTGCAAGAGAAACTCTGACGAGATGCGCTGTAAAGCCAGAGCCTGTCCATATTCCTTGTACCTACAAACATCAACATCTCTTAAGCTGACGTGCTTTTACCAACTCTATCAAGTACAAAGAATATTAAACCAAATCTTCTGCAATAAAGCCTTGACCACATGGTCTGCCATAATGTTTGAATCTTAGTATCATGCAAGAACCTTTAAATTATTATATTCAAATATTAATATAGTTTTATTCATGCTGCCAATCAGCTGTTTTTCAGGCAATTGAGATCAAAATGTGATATCAACACCACCAGTATTTCTGATGACCATTTTTAGCGCAGATGTGGGCCAAACCAACACTTTCCACTAAAATAGCAAACTATTTTATATGTAAAAGAAAAAAAAAATATATAGTTACTTTTCATCCATTCTGCTGCGCATTTTTTTAAGTTTCTGCATAATGCTGCTGGTCTCACTGCTGGAGATGGAGATTGGGGAAGGGCTGCGTGTTTCTGCATCAGTTGGAAGTGGGCTGGAACCATTGCTCTGCTTGATGTCATCCTCACTGGGAAGGTCCTGCAATTAAAAGGTTAAAATAAAAAATAAGCATTAAAAGAATATTGCAAAATCCTTTTAAAATTGTGTTAATTTGTACTTATTTAGCTTGTAATCTCTAGATTACGTGAAATACTAAGTCTGTCCACATGCAGATTTAAATTCATAACCTCATTTTTATTTGACACACAGCTTGTACCACACCATTTCTCTCTATAATTTAAGTTTTCCCCTAACTGTATCCAGAACCACAAAAAACAAACCCCCCAAAAAACACCACAACCACAAAGCACCAAAATTCAGTTACCCAAACAAGAAACCAATCTTTTCCATAGTGCTACTATTAGACTTGTTTCTTCTCAAAATTTTGTAAGGAGGCAGCCAGTTACCAAAACCTCATTTTGCTACCTTGTAAAGTAGATGCAAGGAACTTAGCATAATTACAGCAAAATACACAACAGGAAATTCTGAGGTTAGTGCTTATATTTAGTACTTTGGGCCTGACAAAAAATCAAACAAAAATCAAAGCCTAAGAGATCTAAGCATCAAAAAACTCACATTCCCAAAGTCATTAGTTCAGCTTGAGAATGAACAAACACCATCTACTGTGCATTTAAACCATTTTGTAACTTCTCCAAAGGCATTTCCTTTAAGTGATGCTCTAAAGAAATTAAACATAAACTGCTGAGATAAAGAGGTGAGGCCATTTCAGGCAGACAAAACTTCCAAGTGATAGATCCAATCTAGTAGCTCTGCATTCGTATAAACACTGAAGCTGCACAGCTTCAGTGAAGAGGGAAGCCTCCAGCTTCTGTGCTGAGCACTCACCAGCTTGTTTTCCCCTGCAGACTTCAGTTTTTCCTGCAGTTTCATGGTAGTCTGACGGATGCGCTCGATTTCCGCCTGCTGTTTAAGGATGAGCTGCCGCTCCTTGCGAGCAGCCTTGTTCGCCTCCTGGAGACGTTTAATTTCTGCCTTTAAGGTACAGAAGGTTCAGCATAAGAACACTGACAGACCTCTCTCAAGAACACACACAGAGCTGCCACAGTGACCTTGCTATGGGTTTGACATGACGGCAGTTACACGAGGAAGGAACTGGGCTGAACTTCACTAGCAAAGAACTGAAGATCAATTAATACTTCAGAGTCTCAATCATGAGATTACAGACAGAGAAGGACCCTTAAGAACAATGCGCTGAGTATGACTGAAATGCAAATAAAACTTACAGGTAAGAAACAGTGCTGGTTCTCCACGCCTATATTTAGAGTGTCTGAACCATTTAATGGGTACAAATGGATTTCAAGAGGACTTTTCTAGAGGGCATCCCTTACCTTTTCCTGCTGTAACCTCAGCAGCAGACCACGCTGCCTCTTCCGAATAGGAGGCATCTTATCATCCTCTCCCTTGTCTCGCAAATGCCTGCAAATAGATTGAAAGGAAGAAGTGTAAATAAGGTAATAAAATTACTTTATAATAACAGATAATAATAAAGTAATATGAAAAAAATGTGCACAACAGGCCTTTTGTCTTTAAAGTAATAAACCCCCCCACATTAACCTTTCCTGTTCTGCAGAAGGGCATACACCTTAATCTTTGGCATGCTCTGTGGTGGAATATTTTGCATGGTTTGGTCAGACAGGCACAGTAAAAAGGCCAGTGCAGGTAATAGGAGATCAATCACATACGAATGGGCAGAAGCTGTGCAGAGGTAGAACACTCACCATTTGAGAAACACAAAAGGAAGGACACTTGGCTCACTACCATTGTCAAATCCACAATAACAAGAAATTGTAAGAAAATGTCTGAACAATGGTACTCTCATGCAGAGAAAATTACTGATTAAATCTAGCCACTGCTGTTTACTGGTATCAGTGGGTACTTCAAGTGGACTTCAGGCCAAAGCAGATCTTAGACTGGAAACAAATCACTTTAGGTACAACATGTACCCAGATTCACAAAATGTGGCCTGAGTCAACTCAAATGACCTCAGACACACATCAAGCAAAGAAAGGTCAAGCTGTTTGACAGTTCTATAACTTCCTGAATTAAGATGTGTAGAGGAATGGCTGGCAACTACCTTCTCTAACTGACAACAAACACCTGCTCTTCTGCTGTTTCAGTGAAATTCTTAATCAAACCACATTCAATGTAAATATCAAAGCACATTTATAAACTGGGTCCTGCAGCACAGAATACTGATGTCAGAAGATCAGTTCAACCATTAATACTTAAAAAGAGGGTGGTAAGGTGGAAAACAAAACTTTGAAAAGTAGAAGGAAATGGTCAGTCAGCAGTTACATATATTCAGAGCTGCCTTACTTTTTCTGGTGTTCCAGCCAAGCCAGCTCAGCCTTGGTCTTCTCTTTGAGAGCTTTCTCCCGGAGCCGGAGCAGTGAGGACTGATGAGCTGCTCGCATTTCCTCCTCCTTCATGTACTGTCTTACCATCTCCATGGTAAACTTAGAGAAGCTATCCTGCCCTCCTGAGAATGGCATGCTGAGCTCCTAGAAGGAAAGACAAAGTTGGCACAAAAACAGACATGCCATGGCTTTTTTTCAATTACAAAGTGCATGTCTGCGTGTGTATATACATAGATACACAAAAATAGATGCAGGAAGGGAAGCTGTTTTTCCTCTGAGCTTTGTGCAGAACAGCTTTTTTTGCTCTGGGCTATGTGACCATTTTGGGAGGTCCCCACTTTGGCCAGAGAGATGAGGCTTCCTTTTGTATTTCCTAGCTGTGTTTTAGCATAGTTGGAGGACTTAATCCATTAGGCTTTTAAAATCTACCTCAAAAAGTCACTCCTTCTAAGCCACAAGGTAGAGGCCTGGATGGACTGATGCATAAATCATCACACTTGTACAACAGTGACATACAGCATGATTGACACATCTCTCTGTTTTGAGACGCTCAGAGAACCACAGGGAGGAAAAGAACTCTCAACCTTGCAAACACAGCTAAGAACACGTCACTTGAAGCTTATCAGCTTAACCATGTCAGCTCAGTTAATTTAATTAACTTAAATATGATTGCCTCATCTACCTTGATAGATGACAAAGCTGTTTTGTCTGGGGACACCTCCTCATCAGAATCATCACGGCTGCTCCGCTTCCTCTCCAGATTGTTTCTGCGATGACTCTCAGAGGGCAGCAAAGACCGAAAAGATTTTTCTTCAATCTCATCCTCTGTCATGGACTCATCAAATTTCAGGGAATACTCGGTTGCAACAGAAGCGGAATCTGAGGGAGAAATCAGGGAAGTGGCTTTCCACTCAGTTTTACACCATGAATGCCATTTTAGTTTAGTCTGTCTCATCTCACTAATGTTAGGGGGAGACAGGGAGATAACTAATGTAGATAAATGGGTGTTTGAGAAAGAGTGATTTTGAGTTAGGGAACATCTGTTATCCAGCTTCGAGTGACCTAAAAGATTTGTGGTACACAGTAATAAACACATCTGGAGTTGTTGAAACATTTGGTGTTGTGCCTGCAGGTTCAGCACGTGAGCATTTGGCTAAGCCAACAGAGCAGAATCTCAAAGGTTCCCATCTCACTGTGCCATTCTCTGTTACCTCTTAAGAGACTACAATTCACCTGGGGCTCAGCTTTCTTCACACACTTTCCCTCATTTATTTCAGAAATTCATTCTGAAACAGCACCACCCTCCCTCCCCTCTCCCCACCTTCAGACCCATCACACACCAGCAGTACAGCCAACCTTTTTCATCTGGCAGGGACAGAACACTGTCACTGGGCAAGGAATCATCTGCAGCAGTCTGAGCCTGCTCTTCAATACTGCTGACTGTCTTCTCACGGCGGGAAAGCTTCTTCTCATTCTCCTTAGAAGATGGAACTGAAGGGCTCTCCTGGCAGCTGCTGGTACTACTGCGTTATCCAGAGATTATTTTTTTCAAAAAACTTTGCACATTTCAAAATACTTACATTACATTACTACTGTACATACCATGATTAACATCATGACAATAAACAACATGCAGAGGGTTTGGTTTTGGTTTTAAAATGCAGTTTGGTTACTTCAAAATTCCAAGTTTCATCAAACTACTGATTGTTGTTTTTATTCTAGCTTAAAATCCATAAGGTATGCACATCCTTCACCTGGCAGTGAGCAGTGATAATAAACAAATGCAAACAAATCTTCTTTCAGATTTTAAAAGAATGAGTAAGTTAGAAATTCTGTTTTAGAAGTTAGGAGAACTACAGAAGACAACATTTTTCCAGTTCAAGATCCAAGAAGGGCTGTGAGAAACTTCATGGGACCTAACTAGATCAGGTAAGTGAACAGGACACAAAAAGCTTCTTACCTCTGATCATGAACCTTTGATCTTGAGGACTCAGAGTAACTATCAAACATTGGTGAGCATGTCTGTTTTGAGTCCCCTGTCTCCTCTTTACCTTGTGATATGGCACCAGACTCACATTTCCTGGAAATGAGAAGCATTTGGGGTAAATTGGCATTGTCTTAAACATAGGAGTAATACGGTTTTCATGAGCTTTCATCAGTTTATTCGAAGTAGCAACAGCTAAAATTTCTGCTAAAAGATTTCTTAAAGCTTAATCTAGGTTACATCATTCCACAAAACATTTAGATCATCTTTTTCTACTCTTTTATGTAGAGTTTCACAGAACAAATTAACGTCACCTTTGGTGTACACTACTGAGGGCATAAAGATGGGATCCAAGTTCATCTTAAATGCTCACTTATTACAACATCTTAAAATTTTCTGCAAGAATAGGTGAAGCAAAACCTAACAAATCTTACTTCCCCCCTCCCAAGATGTGAAACATTAAGCCAAACCTGTTTGTATCAGCTCGGGCCCTCAGCTGCTTCATGAACTCGGAGTGGTGCTGCCGCTGGTGCTCAAACAAGGTGGAGACTGGAGCAGCTGGGGCACTGACACTATCTGAGACCTGGGTCCGTGCTAACTCTGTCATCTGAGCACAGCAAAAAACATGGGAATACAGTGAGCTTATCAGCATCAAAATGCTTCTGAAAGAGAAAATAATCCTTCTGGAAGACAATTTAGTGATTTATAACAACTGTGTAAGACACTGGGTTACAATGGTTTGTAACAACACATGACACTTCTGGTGGTAGAGGTGCATACTGCTCTGTTAATACATATTCCTCCATACTCCATTCCTTTACACATAATAAATTACAGTGTACATTCAAAAATGCTCCCAGCACATTGATGACAGGTATTTCCACTGCTGCACTCCAGTTAAAACAAATGGCTGTTCAACTGAGTACCTGCAGTCACTTGTGAATGGAGATGGAAAAGCTACTCTGCTGACCCAGCATCAGTGACTAGGTCATCCCCATTAGCCTCTCCACCAGCACCTCTTATGCTCAGACTTCAATCAAGACTTGAAGAGATTGAAACTCTACACCAAATAACAGCTGTCTTCTCTGTTTCTTCTCCATCGTTTCTTAACTGGTTTCTACCCCCTTCAGCTCTAAAAACTACAAACGTTTCCTTGTCTTTATGCAAGACTTCACTATCTACTCTCAAAGACCAACACTTTGCATCTATTTGATGTTCTGAGCTTTTCTGCTCCTTTAACCCATTCTTGTCTACTCAAAAATTATTTAAACTTCACATATTTGGCAGAGCCCAGAACAAGTACATCAGTATTATTCTACAATTCCATTACTCATCATAAAACCAGCCTTGGTGAGCACCAACATGTGCACGAGCTGTGAAGAAACAGTTCTGTTCCCACTCATCAGCCTTTTGCACTCCATCCCATAATACTGACCCACAGTCACTGTGATTTCTAAACTGTGATGGAGTAAGAGCATTTCTTGGTTACTGTGTTCCTTATCCATGTTTGAAGCAGCTGCTACATACTGGGAACAAGTATAAAAAAACTGATATAAAACCTTGAAAATGAATAAATATTCTGTATAGCACAAGAAGAACAAAGAGATTCAAAATGGGGAAACTTCAAATTTTGTATCAAGTCAAGAGCTTTGCTGAAGATTCTTCCTTCTGCTTTTTAAAAAAATTTCATTTGTTGTTCTTCTGCCTTCAGCAGTTAACAAAATTGCAATTCTCTGCTTTTCTAATTTAATTTGCACACAAAACAGATGCAGGATCAATCCCTGATGGAGAGGGACGCTTACAAACGGAAAATGCTGTGTTCACTGTCATCAATCTATCCTTGAAGAACAAACTTCTTACTAGTTCATTAACTGGAAGATCATAAGAATATGGAACAGGGATTTAAGGCTGCTGATTGACTTCTAAGTAATGATGCCAGAGTGGCTCCTTTGAAGTCTTATCATTTGTCATGTTGTGAAAGTGAAGAAGTTATACCAAGAATGACACCAAACAGAAAATAACTTAAAAGGCAAGAAAGCATTCACAGCAATACTGCATTTAAAATAGCTTTTCTCTTTCCCTAGGCCCTCACCTCATGGAGCTGGTGAGTTGCATCTGTAGTGAGCAGTGCAGGTTCTGTCTGTTTGGCTGCAGCCTTGCATGGGGGCTCCTGTCCAGTCTCCTGCCGTGACTGCACCAGCTGGTGCAGTGACTCTGCATGGACCTATGCAGAAAACAGACACTTCAGCTCTTCAAAATGGTCTGGCTACAGTAACTACAGATTTATTTCTCAAAATCTGCCAGAAAAAAAAGTCTGAAATAGGCCCTTGAGAGTTTATTTTAGCTATATAAAATCCTTCTGGCATTTTCATATGTTCACAGCTTCAAAATTAAGAATACCTGTAGGCATGGATTTACTTAAAACATTTTGCCTCTTACACACTCCACATTTTTGAAGGGCAGCCTTACCTGAGCTGCCTTCTGCCTTGCCTCTTCCAGTTGTCTCTGACTTTCTAAAGCTTCTTGTTCAGCCTTGATTTTCCAAAGAGCCAAGTCCCGCTCATGGCGCTGCTGTTGTGCCTACAGATCAGGAAAACAAGTTTTAACTATGCAAGTTAAATATAAAGGCTTGATTTGCCTCAGCCACTGGTTGCAACTACATCTTAAAGACCTGGATCTACTCTGCTGGGGGTGTCTCTTCTGCTGAAACAGAATTTTTAATGCACTGACCCTCTTCCTTTTTAAAGCAATGCACATTCTCCATACTCTTCCCCCACAGTGCAGAAAGGAGTTTAGGAGATCAATTAATTCAACAAACTAGAAGAAGCAGTCTTGTCAACATAAGGAAACTTGAACGAAAAATATTGTTTTTGTGGAATAAAACAAGTCATCCAGCCCAAATAACTACACTGGAATTCAATATCAATCCTAATAATCAATCATGCTTTTATCTGAGGAACACAACCAAAACAGTGACTCCAGCTAATGGTACATTAACGACACACAGTCCAGAGTAGCTACTTCGTTGGTGTCAACTTAAAAAAAGAAAGGTAACAGATGCTAATCCTAAAAAATGGCCATTATCAGAGATGTCCCATCATGCCCATTATGATTTCTCTGCGCTGCTAACAAAAACTTAACTTGCCCTAAACTTGATTAATTTTCTTGCAAACAAACAACAGAAGAAAAAAAAAAGAGAAAAGCTAAGACAAAGAAGTATTTTCCCATTACCTTGAGAATCTGAGCCAAAGAAACACTCTCCTGCTGGGCGAGGGAAATGCCTCGTACTCGCTCCAGGTCGGAGAGCTGCCGCACGGACTCCTCGATGGCGCTCAGGTAGTTCAGCTCCGCCGACAAACGGTGCTGCAGCCCCGCGGGGGAGAAGCGCATGCACCCTGCAGGGCAACACACACTGCTCACCCTCACTGACCCCAGCGGCCCACATCAAAAACTCAAGGGAAAACGCTGCGGCTGCTCTGCCATCAGCGTGGTTTTTACAAATACTCACCGCTCGCTGAGGCTGCTCCTGCTGCTGACCTGCTGGTTCCCAGGCCCACGTCAGGGAAAGCCATGTTTGGCTTCAGCCCTGGAGCTGTGCCTCCAGAAAAGCCGGCAGGTGACTTGACTCTTTCTGCTGTATTGCCTCCAGAATCCAACTGCAGCACTTTTTGGGAGCCAGGAGATGGGGAAGAAGTCGGTGTCTTCTGGGGTCTTCCCTTGTCTGAGAAACTGACAGTGAAGTAAAAACCAAAAGGAGTCAATAATTCTCCTAGTGCTGCCATTTGAAAAAATAAAGGAATAACTTCGTTCTTCCATTCCTACACACAAACAGATCCATGTAAAGGGAACAGTCTGTTCAGATTGCACAGACCCAGTCTGTATTCAGAAAATGGTTTCACGAGATGGGTTTTATCCCTAAATCCCAGTTCAGAGTTAAGTTTCTAGAGCACCCTATTTTCCCCCAAGTATTAAGCCTAGTTAGCACATACACACAAATAAAAATTTTTTTAAAAAAATTAACACAGTATCTTCATGTTCTGCATGACCAGACAAGCAGTTTCAGTGCCTCCTGTTAGAAGCCTGGCATGAGAAAATCAGGATGCAATCAATCATCTGCACGTGCAGTTTAAAAAGTGAACAGTTGACTATCAGCACATGGATGCAAATGATTGTGACAAGCCACTACCCTGAGTCTTGAGCTCTCTCCTAAAATGCAATGGAGACCAAAACTTGACTTGAACAATTTGTAAGATACTATAGTAACACTTACTGAGAAAAGACATTTCTTTTTTAAACAGAGAAAATTATACAGATGTTTCTTAAATTTACTATTTCAGTTTTATTAGGCTGAAGAGGATCAACAGTGGCTGTTTAAATCCTTTGGGAAGACATTCTGCTTTACTTGACACATCTCAGGAGATCAAAGGACCTTTCAAACCCAATCCTGGATGTCAGCAATAGTCACCAGTAGAAGCCAATACCTCAGAACTGCTCTAAACACAGAATGAGAGACCACTCATATTATTTGATGCTTTTTAGAAAAAAGTGTAGTGAAAACGGAGTGTTTCATAACCACCTTCATTGGACAATTAGCAGAAAAACGACATTTTTAGCTAGACAAAAAGAAGTTGCAACAGAAAACATATGTTTCCTTCTGTTTTTAATACGCTTTTTTCCAAGGATGGGTTCATCTCTCAAAAGGCATTGACTCACAGAGCTGGATAGGCTTGATGAGTATTAGCTGAACACAAGTACAGCCAAAATTGTCTGTGTATCTACTGAATAAAGAAAGATGACTGCACAGGTTGAATAAACCCTGACACATTTCTAACATACCTTTTCTAGAAGAGGAAAACAAAAACTGTATTTCAATGCTTCAGGTACTGAACATGACAGGACACCATGTTTCATATTCAAAATACAAGGAAAAAATGTATTCTGCATACACATCCTAGTAACATTTGACCACTTCTGTGTTACTTCATGTTTACATATCCAAAGATACAGTCGGCAACACCACCAAGCATCATTATATTTGCATAAAGTCTTACAACATTCCTATTACCTCATCAGGGAGTGTCCAGACAAGTTCTCCAGCGTGCTGTCTGTATCTGGGTTCTGCTCATGCTCTTTATTAGAAATTCTGCTACTTGGTAAGGATTTCTTAGCCTGTTGGGATCCCCTCTCTAATTCAGACAGTATTTTATCTTCTTCCACAGAAAAGTGGTGAGAACTTCCATTGAAGGAGTCCAACCCTAAGAAGCAACAACAGCGTCGAAAGTTTGGTTCTACATGTGAATACCTTACCATCACAAGCCCCCAAACCATAAATTGAGAACTTTTCCCCCAGTTAAAGAAGCTTTTGAGTTAGAAGTCTATAGATCCAACAAGCAAGAAATGTAGAACTGGTAATGAAGTTCTCTTCTGTATATTGCGTTCCCTGCCAAAACTGTCACTCAACTTTTGTTTCACCACTCTACCAGTTTAATAAGGAAAATAAATATTTGATTATGTACTAATGATCAGAATACAGCCTAGCTTTCTGGGGGAAAGGTAAAGAACTTGGAAAAAATAGGAAGAGATAATTTAGAATGCCTAATCCTATTTTTGTCATGTTTCTACTGGCTTAAAACCTAGCTTTTTCTTATCTATTACTTATATACTACGAGTGCACCAAGCTTCAAGTTTCTTCATGCTTTTGTAATGTACAGGTTACCACAGAAACCAATGTATTTATCAATTTGTGCACTGATGAAAACAAATTGTGATCCAAAGACAAAGCATTCAGGCAAATTTGTTGTCACCTTCACACAGCCATAACTCAGAAGTCTATTGGCATTTTCTCAGAATCTAAGGATAGCTGCCACACAATATTAAAATTAAATGATTTATCAGAAGGCTGGTTTAGGAAAGGAAACTTTCCAATGCTATCAACAACCTCTCACTTATTTAACTTTACATTACTGTGTTTTAAGGTCAGAGAATAACCAGAGTCAAAAAGAATCTACGAAGGAATCACTAGAGGAATAAATCAACCCTTTTATCAGTATTAGATTCCAGATATGTAGGACTGCAATTTTCCTAACAAGAAAAGCCTTCATAAAAAAGGATACTCTACAGCCAAGTATTGCACTTACGTTCCTTTCTCCCTCTCTTTTTCGAGGATGCAGATGAGCGGGAAGATGCTGCAGACCGGGGTCCAGGTGAGTGCTGAGAACCAAATTCCACAGATCGAGGGTCAAGGGGAGACTTCCTACTGGGAATTTCTTCCTGAATGCTTGAATTACTGCTGCCAGCAACACTAGAAAGGAGAATATTGATGGTGATTAAGGACTTCCAGCTCGTATGTTACACTATGCATAAGAAAACGACTACACTGAATTAGAGACAGATGACCAAACTGCACTAATCAGCCCATCTAGAAAAGCACTGGTTTTGAGATTAAAAGCTATGACAGCTAAGACATTGGGAAGTTTGATACGATATTGAACATATTGAAACATGGTTCCAATAATATGAAAGCCTAAAAGATGGATAGCAACTATCCTGTCCAATTTTTACTCTTAAAAGCTATTTGACTCCATACCTGAAACAACATAAGAATGACTCAAAATGTAGTCATTCTGCACTGACTGCATTTCAGATAATTTCTGGGCATACAGATATCAACTGCCAGAAATACGAGCAATTTTCAATAAAGGATTACAAAAGACTTGTAAAGAAGAGATGCATCATACACTAAATAAAACCACCAGAAGAAAGAAGTTTTAATCAGAAAGAAATTATTATTTGCAGCCAAGATTTTCAGAGTGCAAAGTGCCTTTTAACTTCTTTTCTTCTGAAGTTAAGTATCACTGGTACAAACACACTTGTGGCCTTCCCCAAGGTGCCCAGAAGATATAAACACAGCTCATTACAAGAAAGAGGGTCTTGGAAAATTCAGGAAGCCATGTAGTAGACATGGAGATCTAGGATCTACAATCTTCAAATTTTAATCTGAACAAAAGCTTTTAAAAATTCTTACAGACAGTTTATGGATCCATTACTAAGTAAGTACTGACAAATGCTTACTGAAAGCAATTACAGATTTACTACAAAGTTTCGAAGTACTGAAGGCATTTTCAGACTTACAAATAGCTTTTCTATTTTTTCTGAATTACCAGACTACCCAACTGAGCATTACTGCAGCCATAGAAGTCAGAGTAATTTTCATCGGACTGCAAAGGATAAGAATCCTGTCTAAAGCTACCTGTCTAGGCTAAAGAACAGCAAAAAATAGACAGGGAACAGGAATATTGGACTCTATCTTAACTATGTTGGCTGCTACATTAACTGCAAGGTCCTAAGAAAGTACCTCATCACTTTGACTAATATAGTACAGCACAGCAGAAAAGATACCCAGCATACTATGAAACAAATTCTGTATTAACTATTTTCTCTTGAATTCTGCATTTTTATTTTTCTAGGAAGTCTAACACAGATACCTGAGGTCACGTGAAATCTTTTTGTCTGTTAAAGTGCTGCTTCCCTGCGATGAGACAAAATCATCCTCGTAGGAAGCCACGCTCTCCGGAGGGCTCATGGCAGGGAGCAAAGGGCGCAGAAGGGCAGAGCCTCCGTTCAGCCTTTCCTCAAACACTGAAGTGTGGAGAGAGAAGGGAGAGGACAAAACTTGTAACAAATACAAACATACAACAAACAGGTAATAGGAATTAAAATGCTCCCAACCATGAGTTACAATTACTTCCTTCCAAACACAAAATCATCAGAATAGCAGAACAGTGTCCCCATGGCAGTTTTAACACAACATAACAAGCATGGTCTTCCTCCTATTGTAAATTACTGAATTCTTTACTTCATTAACATACTCCAACCAAAACATTCTTGAAGAGCACAGTGTTTCAGAGTAGAGTCGTCTGCAGAAAATTTCATGCAATCATCTTTAAAGAAAATAATATGAAGTTAAAAAGAGTCGAGAAAAAACACAAGACAAAAATCAACTTCTCAGAAACCATTCCTTCTCAGAATGAGGAACTCCAGGCCAGAGACAGAGTACTCATAAAAAGAGGAATAGATTTGTACAAAAAATGAAAATGAAACAAAGCATCCTGCATAAAAGAGTTGTAAATCATGTCTTACAGACTGACATTTGAGACCTCTGAAAGCACATTCCTTAACTGTGAAGTATGAAGTGCACAGAGCAGTAAGACTGGGAAAACGGCAATTCTCAGGAGCTTTGAGAAATGTTCCCATTTTTACCTTTTCCATGAAGTTGGTAATTCTTTGCAAAGATGTTGATGACGCTGTGTGGGCTTCCCTTTGCCAGTTCCTCCCAGGGTCCCTTGCTGTGTGTGTCACTTGTCTGAGTGAAAAGTGGGGAGTACCTCTCAGCTGCTTTCTGAAACTCCTTTATGGGCTCAAAAGCATTTCTCTCCCGAATGCAAAAATCTTTCTCTTTTAATGTCTCCAACATCTTCAGTGGCAGCTGCTTCTGCTGGCCTCCCTCCTCTTCTGAGAGGTTTTCATCACTCAGGAGAGGCCCTTCGCTGATGGAATCAATGCTGGACTCGTGAGGAGTAACGGCTTTGCTCAGAGGACACGCCTGGTTCTCACGCCCTGGGGAGTCCGTCTGCCTCTTGGATAAATGTCCCAGGATCCCCTCGTGTCTGTTAGCAGCAGGAGACCTCAATCCAAGGCTGACTACATCAGTAAGAGGTCTGATGGTCTCAGGGAGCTTTTTAAACTCACTAAGGTTGCCTACGCCAGGAAGGTTGTCATCAAAGGTTGTGTGAGACACGCAGGCACCCAACAACCTCTGAATTCTGGCTGAAAAAGTGTTTTCATTTTCCTCCCTCACAGGAGGACTCACAGCCTTTGCCCACCATCCCTCATCCTGGTTCTCTTGCATAAATTCTGAGTTCCACATGGTACCATAGTTGATACCAGCGCCAGCCAACTTTTTGGCTTCAGTTTCAATCCTGCTAGAAAGGGAAGCAGCTGTAGCTTTCAAAGCTTCAAGGCGATCTAATTTGCTCTTATACTGGCTGGCAGAAGGTTTTACTAAGAGGTTTTCCTGTGCAGCAGATGAATTCAGGTACGACTGAGGCATCAGGGACCCCATAGGGGCAGAATGGCTCCTCCTGCCTGCCAACATCGCGTCACACTCCTTTGACAGAAGTTCCATCTGCTCCAGACTCCACTGTGGGGAACAGGGGCCTCCACTTGAGCCTAAGAGAGCTTGTGGGAGGGGGAGCTGGACTCTTGGGCTCAACCTGTCTGGCTGCACCCACGGAGGCTCCATCAAATCGCTCCTGAAAAGAAAAGCCAACATTTACAGTGAAGACTTACACCAGTATTGATGTCTTAGATCATTGCCACAGATTTAATCTCAGGACAAAATACTTTTTGGTGGAATCAGAGGGGTGGGGAATGGGACACTAAACAGATACACAATGTTATTTAGTAAAAAAAGCAACAAACCAAACAACACAGCACCTTCCAAATCTGAAATGCCACTGATGGGGTACTCTTTGTTTAAGGGTTGTAACAAGCTGAGGTTTTTCTCTGTCAGCAGTAAATCTTTTCCAAAAACTTCCTGACTCCAAAAGGGAGAAATGTTTTTTTCCTTACCACCTGCCCATGTCCAGAACACTAAAACACCTCAAAAGTTCCCAAAAAAACTTCTCTCTGATTAGCCTCTGATGAGGGTCTCTGAATACCTTATGCAGTCCCGTGAGTCTCATCGCTTCTTTACTATTAGCAATTGCATTTTTTCTTTATGATGTTACACTAACAGTATTTACCTTATGGTTTAGTTTTTTATTCTACACATAGCAGTACATGGGATTCCCAGTGAGCTTCCTTGAACTTTTCCAGAAGGGAAACAGGTCTCATTGCACTTACTAAGTCGAGTACAGATACTGAAGCAAGTATACATTTAAGAAGCAGACATCCATTATGTAGTTAAAAATGAAGACACTTGCACAACAGGGATATCCAAGAAACTTCAGAATTTTTAGCTCCTTATATCTAAGTGTTTGGTTAGGCACCTTGATTTGCAGTGAGAAAACTTTGATAAGACACTGAACAATTCAAAATTGGGAAAGCTGCATGAAAAGAAATAAGGAAAGGCTAGTTCCAAGCAGAAGCAGAGCTGTTTGGTACTTCATAGAGAGTAACTAATGGCTGAATCCAAGACAATAGATTCAACAGCAACACTGAGCCTATCAAGAAAGAAAAATCAACAGATACATTCAAGGATCAGCTAGCTTCTCTTGCCCAGTTGCAGAGGAAATAAGAGTTCCAATATGAGATACACATCTCACTGATGTCAACAAAACATTACCAGCAACCACCATTCACTTTATTTATTTACACACTCGCAAACCAGCCATGGCCAAAATTTTCATATGGTTTCCTGCATCAGCTTCCTCTTTACTGCGAGGAAAATGCTGTAATTGACGTAAAGACAATGACTCCCACTGGAACAGGAACTCCAGAGCCAAGGCTATTTTCACCTCTCAGAGATAAAAGCAGGAGCATTTCCTCTCTCTCTCCCAAGACCCCATTTGCTCACCTCAGTAGCGGTAGCTGTGGCTCCGAAAGGGACATGTCACTGCTGGAAGATGCACTCGGAGGACGCTCTTGAGCCTTGTTTTCTTTGTCAGATTCCCCAGATGGTTGATAACAAGGTCTGGGCTAGAGATGAAGACAATCAGAAAAACACATTTTCAAAGTGTGTCAGCGTTTAGGACCTCTTGTCTCATTACAATTGAAAAGGCTAATATCCAGAATTCAGCTTCTCTTTAAAACAGAAAGATGATTTTCAGTCAACTTTCTAGTAGGCTTTGCTGGGCCAAATAGCAGCTACTAGCAAAGAGGCTGCACATTGAAATCACTATGTTTAAGGAAAGCTACACATTTTGATTTGTTCTTTCTTCTTAACCAATAACCACCAGAATAGCACAAGTCACAACCTTCCTCCTATCCCTGCAAACAACTGCAAGACATGAAGTTAGTGATTCAGCTGTACCTGTGTTTCCTGCACCGTAGGCTGCTGAGGTGGCTCTTCTAAAAGTGTTCGTTCCAGCAAGAGTTTGGAATAGGTTTCCTGTAACCGTTTGGCTGCTGAAGGCTCAGGAGGAGGAACATTCTTCACTTTAGTAACAGCCTCCTTCTGCTTTCTGTAGAGCTCTTGGAGCCTTTTGTTCTTCTGTTCTGTTGCCTCCTTTTGTGCTTTCTTCTCCTCATTCTGCTTCTTCTTCCTCTCCTCCTGCTGCCTGATGATGTACTGACGAACCTCATCACTGTCATAGTGGCGTTTCTTAGAGATCACCTGAGGCTCCTCACTGGCCGCTACCTTCTCCGGTTTCCTTTTGGTTGGTCATTGCCACCTCATACTTTGAGCAGGCAAAACAGATTTCTGATTCTGCTTTTCCACATCTGTCTCTTGCTTTGTACTCATGGAATCCAACTGCAGGTCATCAAGAATTCCACGGATCTCCATAGGCAGGAAATCCTTGTTTACAGAGGCATGATCTTCTTGGTTATCACCTGGAAGAGCAGCTTCCGGTTTTCTCAGATTGGTCTCAGACCGTACTTTACTTCTTGACCTGTCGGAACCTCTTGAAGAGCTTTTACGGGTAACATCCAGTCTAGAATCAGAACCTGTCCTTCCAATGCAGCCTGCTAAAAGAATGAGATGTCAAATATGTCAGGTAACAATCAAATTTGGGGAACAGCTGCAAAAAGAAGGATGAGGGAGGAGGGCAGATCTCACTACAAACAGGTCTTTGCTTCATTCAGTGTCACAGTCTGAATGTGACAGCCTTTGCTCAGACTCAGCCCATACCCTTGCTACTCTTACCAGCCTCATCACCTCACAGGCATAAGAAGCACAGCAGTTCCCAGCATGCCTTATTTGTCCTGTCTGAGATTCTGGATAAATTCTGAAAAAGGCTGGTGGAGGAATCAGTGAATATTTATTCTGCACATGGATGACATTATACTGTATCTGGAAGAACCACAATTCCTGTTAAACTGGGATGCTGAATCACAGCTTATGGATTATGTACAGCACACTTGGAAAATTCATTTGGCCTGTGGACCACTGCTAGCCATTCCTTTCCCCATTGGCTTCAAGAGGCAAAGACAGACTGCAGGTGGTCCATTTTTCGGTTGCAGCCTATATCTCATCTTTTCCAGATACCCCAAGTACCCTTGCAGCATGTACCACCCCTCAAGTCCCACGTGCAGGGACCATGACACTAAAAAAAGTCCATAAAGCACACAGGAACAGAGGTTATGCAGCCCAGCCATGGTTGTGAGCAGTATTTCCACCCACCCCACCCCGTCCCTCAAATTCCAGGTTAAAAATAGGAATAATTTTGATAATAAACTTCTATCTCAGAACATTCTATCTCAGAAGTCTGCTCTAGTCTGCAGACACGCAGTGTTATATAATATAAGTAAAATGAAGTGAATCCAGTGATAAAAGAACAATTTACCAGACTTGGCAGCTCTCTCTCGGCCTGTTCTGTCACTGGATACAGCTCTTCTGTCCTGTTCTATTCTGGGAGCTGGACCCAGGATCTTTTTTGCCAGCTTTTGTCCCTCCCGCCAGGAAGATGCATTTATCACATAGTTTCCACCTGCAAAATAAAGAACAAATAAAAGTCAGGGTCTAGGGGATTTGCCATGGTACCAGACTGAAGTATTCATTGCAGCCATTCATCATTTCTGTACCAGTTAATTCTGCATTAGTGGTACAGCTGCAGTTACACAAACAGTCAGAACACTGATATCCCAGTGCAACACCCAAAACACACTGCAGCACCCTAAAGCCCTTCAAAAACTGATTCAAAAAAGAAGAACAGGTTATGCAGGCCTAAAATATGCAAACAAACCTTACGAGGGACAGGGGTAATATTTCTAGAGTTGTTCACCACCACTCAAATATGGAAAATAAGAAATAAAAACAACAAAATTGTTGTAATAAGAGAAACAAAAATAAAGGTGAGATATACAAACCCCTTAATCTTCCTATCAAAATAATATTAGCTAATACTCTAGGAAAAAAACCCAGAACTACTTTAAAGGTTTTTACAGATTATTAATTGGTGAGATACATGTCTTGTAAGGAGGTTAAAAAATATCAAGCAGCAGATGTTTTACACCAATGCTAACTCACTGTCCCTTAGCTGGGACTTCTGTTCCAGCATTGGAAACAGTTAAGAATAAAACCCATTAGTTGATACTTAATTCAAGGACAGAATACCTTGCAGGTGACAGAAACCCAATCAAAATGTTCTAGGATTATTTTATCATCCTACATATAATTAAATGATAACAACTGGTTATGGTGGCATCTCTATCTACCATTGGGTAGATTAAATGATAGGTTTATTCAATGCACTTTTCAACACACTAACTTCCAATATTATTAATATTCTTTTTTTTTTTTAAGAATGACCTTTAAAGTGCTCTGGAGAAAAACAAAGTATAAAAAAGAAAACTGAATTAGGTAATTCAGATAACTAATGATCTGTAAATTAAACAGACCTTTCAGGGGTATTTAATTGCTAGAAAAGTACCTAACTTGAATATATAATTTGCAGTTGATTTTTAACAATGCCATTTCAGGCTCTACTTCCAAGTGCTGTGCCTAAAGAAACCCAACCACTGCAGCATGAGATCACCACAGCCAAACAAAAAAGGCACTGTACTGGGCCCAACAGCACTTTGAGAACAGGATACCAACAATGTCAAGTGAAATCCAGCACAGCAGAATAATTGTTTTGGCAATCCCAGTCCTCAGTTTCCAATGCTCTTTCTTGTTGTTTTAACCTAGAAGTCTGCAGTCCACTACTCGACCCTTTGCTAGCAGAACTCCTTGCCTGCATTGTAAATCATCCAAGTCTTTTATAAAAGAGCTGTCACTTGAAACATGTCACTACAAGCCTCTTTAAAAAAGAGGCATCAGCCAAAGGGGTTCTCCTGCAGAACTCACTGTTCTCAATTAGTTCTGTGTGTGTTTAAAGAGCCAGTGTAAAGTATCATCTTCCATTTCAAGTCAGCTGTTTAACTAAAACACGCCAACGAGGCAGAACACGAGCCACGGCTATTAATAGCTTTGGCCATGGTAAGCAGTTTCTTACTGCAAAGGAGGATGGACTAGCATGGATATGTCACTTAGAGCTGGTTCTTGTCTTCCAAGGATTCCAGGCCATCATTTTCCACACATTTAATCCACTATAACAGGGGGTGGCTTTGTATGTAATGGAGGGGCTGGAGCTTACAGCTGTTGACTCCCTTGAAGGCAGAGAGGACTTCCTCTCAAGGGAAAGCACAGGAGGAGGCACTGATCTCCTCTCTGTGGCAACCAGTGACAGGACCTGAGGGAATGGCCTGAAATTGTGTCAGGGGAGGGTTAGGTTGGATATTAGGAGAAGATTCTTCATTCAGAGGGTGTTTGGGCACTGAACAGGTTCCTCAGGGACCTGGTCACAGCCCCGAGGCTGATGGAGTTCAAGGAGCCTTTGGATAACGCTCTCAGGCACAGGGGATGATTGCTGGGGTTGTCCTGTGCACTGAGCTCCTCCCTCACTTGGAACTATCATAAATATATAAGACAGCTGAGTGTGATTCCTTAAGTAGGGACTGATCAGCATAGGAGGGAGCAAATCCATTCTTATCACTTGAAGTATTAGTATTCCTTACCACAAAATATTCACAAGCAAGATTTACAGCATGCAGAAGCACATATACACTCTCTAAAAATACTTGGTAATAATTTTTAAAGCTGCTTTTTTTTTTGTCTTCAAACTGTTTACAGATTATGGGTCACTGTACATAAGGAGAAATATAAAACCTTAAGAGAGGTTCAAAAGGTGCCTGAACTTGCATATATTTAAAGAAAAGAAATTGCTCTCTGAGTGACTGCAGCCATAGTTATTCACTTTGTATGACAACTGAAACCAAATACAAAGCACATCTGGAAGTCTTCCTAACTCTTTTGCTGCTAATATCAAACATTCACACTACTGGAAAACTAAGAAGCACTAACAGAATTCCACAAGTGCTTAATTCCATTTTCATCTATAAGGCATTGCTTTAGAGTAACCTGCTCACATCATCTTTTCTAAATAGTTAAATTGTCTTTAATAATCAGTGGAATTATCAGACAACAATGGAGAAAAAAGTTATCAGCTGGTAAAAGGATTTCTTTAAAAATACTAAGATTTGGAAAACTAGTCAGGGAATGTGTGTTTACATCCTTTCACCAACTGAAAAAGCCAGGAGTGGGTTAAGCCAGAACCAAAGGGGCAGAATAACAACAACTTGAAACATGGAAGAACGACAATCAGAGAAGAACCAGGAGCATCCTGCTCTCTGCTTCCCACTGAAAAATCATCCAAGAGAACAGCTTTGACTGCAGACCCTCCTCACCTGACGGGAGAGCCACTTGGCAAGTCCCACTGGCACTGATTTTAATATGATGTCTCAGCATTGCTGACTGGGCCATGGGGAAGGCTCTAACCAGCTGCATCACAAGCCAAACAGAAAAAGGATCCAGAGCAGAACTACTGCTCCTTTTGTCTACATTACCCTGACAGATACCAAAGGATACCTCTCCCCACAACTCACACTCCACAGCAGTTTCCTCAAGGTGCACACAGCAAGTGGGAAGGCTAAAAATTAAACCACAAAAAAAATGCACACAGCCACCAACCAACAAATAACCATACACAACCCCCAATGCAACAGTGTATAAACTCACTATAATTGCACTGTTGCACATCTAAGAAGGGTTTTAAAGCAATACACTTCAATTGTTCTTTCCTGAGACAAAACTCATCTCTGAAGGACATGTAACAGTCCACCCTCTACAGCAGAAATAATCACCTTGTTTGGACTCTGGACTTGGCAGTCGTGTCAGTTTTTGCACTTTCCGCACTGGTCTGGTTGCTTTCTTCTCTTTGTTTCTCTCACTAGATTTTCCTTTCACCGCTGAATCCTCTAAAAACAAACAAAAGCTGTTAAGTGATATCCCACAGGGGGGAACACAGAATAACAAGCTTGTTTTGAAATCTGAAAAACTGGAATTCAGAAGAACACAATAGAATTCAGACTTTCCCAGATTATATACCCTGATCAATGACTTTCAGTCCAGCACTTTAAAATCCTCACAGCATGGGAGTTTCGAATCAAGGTCTGTTTACCTATGCACTGAAAGGCAGTGAAGCCACAGCTAGGCCATAGCTCATCTTTACAAAGTTCATTTTCATTTCTAAAAGAAATATTAGCAGTTTAACATGAACAGCTATTGGTTCTCTTCTGCTACAGATACTACATTTTACTGCTCTGATGTTCCACAAGGACATGTAGTTCCTGAACACAAGGGCTGCTGCTTCCACATTAATGCATGACAGCACATTCAGCACATCAGGAACTCTGTGGCCACTGTCACCACTGTCTTCTGGTTCATCCTCTCTAAAGAATGTGATCAGACAACCTAAAACAACCAAAGTGCAACCCCTCCTATGGACAGATCTGAAGCTTTTCGTAGATGCCAATGCAAACATTTACAGCCCTTAATTTCATGTGAATCCACTCTCTGATGGATGTCCATAGGAAGCATCAGAGGCAGAAGAGGAAGATATATTTCAAAGATGTAGGAGTGGAATTTTAGGAGTCTTTCTCACCCTTAGCACCCTTTCCTCACAAATTTTCTAGCTGCCTTTAATTCTGACAAAAGCAGGTAAGACAATCAATGCACTGAGTACCAGAGACCTCAATGACTGCATTTGCAGAAAGCTAACTTCCTCCTCACCTCTTTTAGCAATAAACAGCCCTTCCCTGACTCCAGGAAAGTACAGGCTGCTTCCCACCCTGCTCCCATTACAGCAATTTTGCTCTAGTAAGGCAAATCCTGAACATCTTTGAGACAAAATTGCTGGAAGCTTGGGGTTAATACAATCAATATCCTTTAGCCTAACTGCTATACAAAGATGAAAACATCCTACACGGTCTACACTTACACATAAAAATCTTTTTGTTGCAAAGAACACTGCTGCTGTAGATATCAGAGATGTTAAGAGATTATTTCAGCACTAGAGAGCAAAGAACAGTTCTGATACAACTGACTGTACACACCCAAAACACCACATGCTGTAAATTTAATACAGAAGTAACACATGGATGGATAATCTGACAACCTAAAAATACATTTACAGTATATATTACATGCAGCACTAGTGTTTGTTTACTAGCATTCAGCTATTCAGCATAATCTTTTCAGCTCAGAAAGGAGACACATTCCACAACAGCTGTTCTGCACATGGCATCAGGACAGGAGTGTGGATCAACACACCCACAACTCCTTCCTTTTGTAGGCTCTGGACACATGATCCAAATACCTTTTAATTAGATCTCTTCAATGATTTTTTTTTTTTAAAATTGAATTTCTATAAACAGCCCGTTATGCTTGCCAAAACTAAAAAAAAACAAACAAAAAGCTAGTGTAGATTAAAAGTCTGTGGAAATTTGGCATTAATTTCACAGACTGATCTGAACAATGTATTTGCAAAATAATTTTAGTGAAAAGGCACATCTCTTCTTTCTGAACTATTTTTTTATGACTGATTCCATTAGGAGTCCTCAGTAACTTATCAAGTTGTACAAGGAAAAAAGACAAATTGGTTTATTACTACACAGATACCTAGAGACTTAAATCTCAAGGAATTCTCCTTCAGTCTTAAATGTTTTGAGCAAAGAGAAAAGTTATTCTTAATAAGTAAGTTCTTACACTGCAAAACTAGAGGTTCTCTGGGATTTTATTTTCCATTCCCTTCTATTTTATTCAACTTATCTCTTCCCCCTCCTCCAACTCAGTCAGTCAGAGGCAATTCAAATTTACAGCACTCCACTGTAACCAACCTAGCAAATAAAAAAAGCACACTTGGGCATCCTACTCCAGCTCACTCAGAGAAAAGAGCTGCCAATGGTACTGCAGTTTTCCAGAGTGAAAATGAATAAAGATTGCGTCTTGGAGCAGTACATTCAAAAACAGAAACCAAAAGTGGGTTTTGTCCTTTTAACCAGGATATTGTACTCATTCATGCAAACATGTATAAAAACCCCACTAAATTAAACAAAAGTTATTCTAATGGAGACTTTTCTCTTTTCCTGTTTCAAAGAAATGCCATTACTGGATTCTTTTCAGGACTGGTTTTCTATTAAAAGTATTTGAATGAGAGAATGGCGAGAAGGACTTCTATTGTTGTTGTTTTAGTGTTCAGTAAGTTATTCCTCCTGTAGAGAGACGTACAACATATTTAACACTCACTGCTTCAATATTTTGTTTCCATGACTTTGTAGACTTGTACAAAATATATTTCTCTGCCTCTTGGAGAAGGCTGTGTGGCTTAATCAATTCCACTTGAGGCTCACCTTTTAACTGAAGTGCAATATCCCTGTAAAGCTCCCGACTAATACGAAACTCGTCTGCATGCCAGATCTTTCCATCTGGAGTGCGAATCCTTGTTTCAGCAGGATTGAAACCTGGAAATAAACGATTGAAGGGTTTAAAATAACTCCATAAAATGTAAATACAGCTTTGTCAGGGTGGAAGGGATGGGAAACTGTTAAGCAAAAAAAGGAACGACGTGCATTTCTAACGCTAAATTAGAAGAAATTAGTCTGCCACTTGCTCACAGTTGAAAAATAGCAGATTATTAAAAATGTGAAAAGCTTTTTCAGTCAATACAATGTTACTAAGCTCTGAGACCATAAAAAAAAATTATTGCAATCAACCCAAACGCCAATACAGTGAGCTTCTTTTTATAGTAATTCTAAGAAGAGACAGGAGAAATTTCAAAGGAATTCACACTTCTGTAAATTAGAAAGAATTTCTTTTTACTTGTGATCTGCGATTAAACTATGTGATTCACCCCCGTATTGCCCAGAGAGAGCTATGAGGCAGGTTCATGCTTCAGAATGTTTCAGTGGATTGAGCTCCCTCACCCCGTACACCCAGCAGGAAGGGGATCTGCACCTCCATACCTCTGTATGATGGAGCAGCAGCCACAGCTGTCACCTTCCTGACCTTGGGAGTCACCGTGTTCTCCACGTTAGTGACCACGACAGGTTGCTCAGCATATCCCAAGTGCTTTCCTCTACCACTGAGCTCCTCAGAATGCTCCCACTGCTTTCGGATCCTCTCCTTCAGCTTCTCCAACTTGGCATCGTGCTGCCGCTGTTTCAGGATTTCCAGTCTATGAGCACTGCAAATACTCGCGGCAGAAGGGGAAGACACTTTCAGTTCACTGTCCTGGGATGTGTTACTCTGAGAAGCTCTAGTGCTACTCTCATCTCCCCTGGAGCCACTGTTTTTTTCTTCTTCCAGTCTTGGAGGTGCAGCAAGCCTAAGAAATGCCTCGTTACTCTGCAAGGCATCGATTGTTGGCCTGTCATTCAGGTACCTCACGATGGTCTCGTCTGCAGCAGAAGGGATGGGGCTGTCCAAGCCTCTGCTGTGCCGATCCTGCTCGTCCCGCTCGTGTGCCAGACAGGCTGGGAGTTCACTCTTCCCTTCCGCTTCGCTCAGCTCCAAACCAGACAGCAGTTGCTTGGCCTCAAGCTGGCTAGAACTGTGATAAGACAGAGAACTATATATATCCCTGATGTAACAGAAGGGGAAAAAAAATTCACTGTCAGAAAACCTTTAAACTCAGCAATCAGCACATTCATCAACTAAATTAATGACTTCCTCTTTTCTGGCTCCACTTTAAAGGCAAGTTCTTTTAAAGTCTGACCACCACATTTAACAGTGCAAGTCTGATGAAACAGAAAGAGACTTCTGTTCAAAATTTCGTTTGTTGCACTCTCTGTCTGAAAAGAACTATATATAACCTTGAACAGGGGAAAATCAGCAAGGAGTAATGTCACCCTTCAATTTAAAAGAGAAAAGCCTTAAATATCAAGTATAGAACTTAAGAGAAGCATAATTACTACATGAGCTACTCAGTTAACAAAATTGACCCAAATCAGTCTCATGTGCAACAAGGAAGACCACCTCACAGCTCACTGAAGTGGTGGGAAAAGAGACCAAAACTTAGATGTCAGGATAATAATCATGTTCTATGGCCTGTCCTGCGTTCTGTGCCACTTCTGTTCCATGAGAAGCTGTTCTTGTATGAATTTCTCACACTCACAAAAAAGGAATGTATCTTTTAACACTAGCTGTAGTTCTACTGGTACTGCTCTTGCTCCACACTGTCTTGGAACACATTTGGGAACATATGCAGAAGAACTAATGAAACAAAGCTGGAAATGCATCTGAAATAGTATTTTTGGTTCTTATTACTGCAACTGAATACTTGTCAGACCCATCAGGTCACTAATGCCACAGCCATACCACTTGATGACCGGTCTCCATTTCAAAACAGTTGATTTTAAACTCATATTCACTGAATAAAAAATAAATGTGTGATATTTGCTAAAAAAGTCCGACACCACATGCTGTCATGTGGGTGAGTGATGGGAGGAAGCAAACCAATTTTTGAGGAGTTGTCAAAAACACCACTATTAGCTTAAATCAAATCTGAGCATGTTTTTCTTCAATAGCCAGCTGTCCCAGCACTAACCTGTACGAAGCCAATGGTTCCCGAAATTCCACACGACTGCATTTTTTCACATTGCTTTCCAGAGTGGTTGCTCGAAGAGGGCTGCGTGAGGACTTCTCCTTGCTTGATTTATTTTGGCTGGAGGACCGGGAACCTGAAGCAGAAAACAAAGAATCCTCTATGTATCTACCTCTCCAGAAAGAGAGAGCTTCTGGGGCTGAATAATTGACGTTGTTTTTCTTGGGTTTGAGCAGGTCTCTCTCTTTTAACAAGCTGATTTCAACAACTAGGGGCAAGGCAGTAAGTGCTTGAAACAATGTTCACACTAAAAGAGATATAATAATGCTTAAAGATTAATTAAGTAATTAAATCTGTGAAGTTGGCTGTGTTGCCACTAGAGGTCGATCTGTTTGTTCTTCAGTGGCACACGACCAGAATGCTCTGAGTATATAAAATGAGGGTTTATTTCCTGTAAGCAAACGTTCTCCTTCAGTGAGATAACAGAAGCACCAGATTCAGCAAACTGCTCATCAGAGTGGGATAAGCACTGCTCACTCACTGTGTGAGGCAAGTCCTGTCACCCCCTCTAACCAAGTGACTGGGATAGAACACTCCCCTTCCTAAGCTCAGGGAAGGAAACAACAGTTTCTCCTGGGCAATTAGGGTTTCAGGAATAAAGACCACAGGCAGGAGATAAGCTGGGGGCAGGGAGAACCCAAGCTTTCCCAGAATGCAGTGGCTTTACACTGCCTTACGAGTTCTCTCCTCAATAATACATACCCTTCCTGCTGCTCTTCCTGCTGGCACTAGCAGAGGGCTTCTTGGCATCCATGACTGAATCAAACACAGCCGTGCTGGTGGGAGCTATTTCCAATTTGTTCTCTATGTGACGTAGCTAGAATTGGAAGATAAGGCAAATTAAAACATTGTTTTCTATCTTTAAGCTACATTTTTATTCCTCCCCTCAACATGACAATTTTTTCCTTTTTCACGATGAATCAAACTGCAGGCAAGAGCAACTTCACAAGGCTGACGTTGCAAAACTGTATGGTCTTATGGCCAGAAACTATTATTAAGTTTTGTTTAGTAAGATTATCTAAATTAGGTTTTGTTGCATAGTTTTGTTCCCTTAAGTAGGCTGTTTTGAAAAAAATTATTAATAACATGCCATTCACAGACCTAATGCTTGGCTGGAATAAAGTATTAATTCCACTTGGAAAAAATTCTGTAATACTCCTTTATAAATGGAGCATGATACAAATTCCACATGCAAAACTGATGTTCAGCTGCTGAGAAAAAAGGGGGACAAGGCTATGGGAAAGAGCTCAATTCCATGAAAACCTGAACTGCTTCGCCTCACTGAAGCCAGGTTTTAGAAACTACTACATCATCTTAAGCACCTAAGTTAATTCCCACAGAAATACATAAACCCTAATGGAAAATTATTAAATATGCTGGTGTTGCCCCAGTTTCTGACTGGTTTGAGTAAGCAGGGGAGAGCTATTTTGCCAAGTTTTCAGAAAAATGTGACATCACCACTTTGTTAAATAAAAAGCTATTACTGCTCTGCAGACTAAGCTTGCTGTGGCAGAAGCTTCTCCCTCTGTGCAGAAAACTTTTTCCAAAATACAACAATGTTCAACATTTGCATACTCCAACAGCTTTGTGCTATTTACAACTTGTTGAAGAGAAAATCACTGAGCAAAATAATACTTTGGTTAAAGCTTTTGTAGCCACTAACTGATTTGAAAATGAGGAAAAAAAACCCAAACCAAACAACCTCAAAGTAAAAACAAAACAAGTAAAAAAAAAAAAGGTACTTACAGCAGCCTTAGTCTGAGAAAAAGAAGCCCATGCTGCATTTAGATCTTCCAGGGCAGAAACAAAGAAATTACTTTCTCATTAGTACAAGAAAAACAATGAAATAAAATGTTGCTTCAAACAATTTTCACACGCTTGCTAATCAAATTCTTTTCACAAGACAGTTCCAGCCTGTAAATCTCCTCTATGAAAGACTGTTACCAGTCCAGGGTCATCTTAGCAAAGTTATAAAGTATTTAATGTAATATATTATGAGTTTACTAAGTTAGGTTGAATGCATGATGATACCTGAAATCAAATCCATCACATATAACAGAAGATGTTTAGAAGATAAAATGAAGCTGGTTATCTACCCCAACATAAATACTTTCTATTTTTCTATTATACTATAGTTTAACTGCCTTTTTTTTCCCCCTTCCATTTTCCTCTTCAGTAAACCAAGCATGAACACATGGTCATTGAAAGACTGTACTCAAAACCCAAGCTCTGAACATCAGAACTATGAACAGTAATCTTTCTGAACTGCACAGACAAACAAAACAGAAATAATGTTTGGGAACAAGTAGGAGGCACTAACCCAAGCCTTTTAATCCAAACAGACAGCACCTACTTTATAAGCAATTGAGCTCAGGAGGACGTAGTAGTGTTTTCCTCTATAAATATTTACTTCCTCAGTTCCCCTCTTCTTTTTTTTCTAATGGTTCTTAGAATCTAATGGTTCATAAAACACAACATCTGTGTGTCAGAACCATGGCGAGTGGTAGTAACAGAGAGTTGAAAGGAATAATCTTTTCCTTATAGTAAAAAATTTGCCAACTTCATTTCAGGCAAGATGCAACAACACAAAAGAAGAGGGTTAGGGAAGCAGCACAGAAACAGCTTTGCTTTGACTTCTAGAGTTAGTGCTTCTTGTCCACAGAACACTACAACTTTAAAAAGTTGGTAATTTTAAAAGAACTTGAACATGCCACAGGAAATAATCAGCAATAATGTTCTCTTACAGATAAAATAATAATCTTTCTCTACTTTCAAAATAACTTCTGGAGTTCAGTTTTCTAATACTGGAGATCATATGATTGATTTCGAACCACAGGCTTAGCACGCGACTCAGTTGCTCTACAGACCTTTCTTCCTTTCAGGGAAGATTTTTTCAGGGAAGTATTGCCATTTTTAAATTTTTCTGTCCCCTCCTTTCCTAAATTAGCATAATAATAACAGTAAAAAGCTAAATGATTTCTCCAACTAAGGCAGACGAAAGTGCTGTAAAAGTCATCCTAGTGGAGATGCACTGCTGCTATTCCAGTGTCTTCACCACTCTGGAACTGAGCAACTGTCACAGAGGCTCTTCCTCACTTCCTTCAAGAGCCAACAGTTCCCAATTTCTGCTCCTGCATTGCTCCTCCTCTACAGCACTTTAAAAAAATCTGTCTCTGTGCCATCTTGGCAACCATATCCCAGGCTGGCAACAGCTAATGCAGATCAGCAAATACTCCGGAGATCAGAGTACAATACTGCTATCTGCAAAAGGGAAGCCACAGAACACACTCTCTTAGCTCCCTAACTGAGGCAGGAGAATGCCTTCTGGAACAATTCCCCAACATTTCAGACAACTCGCAACAAAGTATCTCCCAAAACAAGGGAGCAGAACAGAGAGAATCCTTACCTCTGGTAGAATCCTTGCTTTGGTTATGCCTCGGATTTTGCAGAGGCACCTCATTAGACTTGTTGCTCCACATTGTGTCAATTTACCTAAAAAAAATTAGTCATGTAAAGAATCAAAGAGGTATAAAGGAAAAGCAAATGTCTCTTAGTCTAAAGAGAACACAACCTTGATCATGATGATGAATGACCACCTCATCTGAGGACTTCAAACCCTCATCATGAACAAGGTCAGATAATCAGCATGAAATCACAGATGTGGTCACAGCTTCCTGCAGAAACCATGTAATTCCACGGATAAAGAAAGGTTTGATTTTGTTCTCTGTCATAAAGAAACACAAACTTGATAAAAGGGGCCCAGAGGTCGATGCAATTTAGATCAGAGTAACAAGTATTGCAGCAAGTCTGAAGAAACCCACACTGGAACACTGCACACACAGGCCTAACAGAGACAGTACGACATGGCTCGAACCTATAAATGCTTGGGGGAAATACCCAACTCCACCAGTGACAGAATGAATGTGAGTAAAAACTTGGTAAAAGGCACTTGGTAAAAAGCAGAACTGGATGGCAGGACACTACAGCCAGGAAAAAAGACAAGGTTGGTGCCACTGTTGTTTTCCTGTGAACTTCAAAGGTAAGACTCACAGTGAATATTAAAGTGTGAACTCCCAGCCACTATAACAAAAGCAGTTTTTATAAAGGAGAAAAGGAAAAAAAAAAAAAAAAAAACAAAACAAAAAAAAAAAACACCCCAAACAACAAAAAAGGATCCAGCACATGCTTACTGAGCTGTCCTCATAACACACTGACAACACTACTGCTATGGAAAGAAACAATCAGGTGACCATAGAATTCCAAAGGAAGTTCTAGACCTCTGAAAGAGTCATAAAAGCACATTTTCCTCTCTCTTCTTTCCTGAACTCCCAGATGTAATTTTCCTTATTTTTTAATTACTGATAATTCCTTTTGCTCTCACTTCCCTAGACTGTGTGCCATATAAAAAAAGAATCAAATATAAAGATCAATCTTCTGGTAAAAGCAGACCAAAATGAACACTATCTACTACTTACTGAAACAGATTTTTGCCCATATATTTTGTGACAAGGATTTTTATCATGTATTGTTTTAAGGATACTCACAGTGACCAGCAGTAAAGTTTGGTCTCACACTCAGTCATATATCCTATATTTACAGCAGTAAGGTATCCCAAAAAACTGCTCTTATGCCCCAGGAAAAACTATCAATACTAAGAACACAGGTCTTCAAAAGACTTTTAGTTGTGACCTTCTTTGATGAGTCCAAGTAAGTGTTTGAAAGACTCAGGAAAAGGCATGTAAGCTTATATATGTAGATAGAAAACCACTAAGTCCACAATAAAGCAGAAATTCTAGAAAGGAAGGGTGGGTGTGTCAGTTTTTAAGTATCCAATAGTTACGGGCTTCAAGCCAAGTTTAGTTAGAAAATTCTGCTTCTAGGACAGGTGGTGAAGAGCTCATGCATGCAGAACAGCACTTTGTGCCTCACATCATTCATGCTGTAAATCACAGCACTGCCCTGCCCTGGAAATCATCCAGCTGATCCTCTCCAACACTGAAGGAAAGAGCTGTTGGGCTAGAAATGTAGAAAATAAGTATTAATAAAAATGAGGGAATTTTCCATAGAGAACTGATTTTGAGAGCTGCTGAAAATACCATATCATACCAGTATCAGTTTCTTGCCCAAACACATATGTAACAAAACCTACTCAATATGTAAATTTAGCATATGATAACTTCTGGACAAGCAACAATCTATTAAAGGATTAAGCATCCATCTTCATGTAATTGCTTGGGATTTACTCTTATCATTAGAATTATTAGTATAGATAAGAAAACTTAATCAGGGACTATAATAGTTCTTTTTATTTTACAGTCACAAATACAAATAGTTTATCTTAGGATGCCTTGCGAATGTAGAATTGTAATACACTCTATGTATTCCTTAAATCTACATGAAAAGTACCAGATTAAACAATCTGAAATTGCTTGCTAATAGCATTCATCCTGACACTAAAAACCACCAGTCTGAGCTGAACAGAATTCATCAGACAGTGAAACATTTTAGAGAACACCTTCTATAGTGCACACTATACACAGTGATCAGCACATGTGTGAGAATAACAGACACTGAGTTATTCCCACAGGTGTGTGCTGATGATCACCAGGGGTCAGTAATTCCATCTCAACTCCTTCAAAAGTCTCTAATGCTTCTCAATAAAAGGCCACTCAACCTCTCCTCCAAGCTAGGAAGGAATCAGAAAGCATCTTGCTGTACTTATCCTAATGCACACCAGCTGCAGTACAGCTCCAAGTGCAAAGTTCGACCCTCACTGGCTTCAGAGCAGCCCCTGAGATTCACTGAGCATTTTTGCTTAACTCAGGTTGCTGCTGATTGAAAAAAAAGACACAGCCAGAACGGAGCACTCTGGAGCTGTCTACAGTTTCAGGAAGGCAATGCTGCAGTAGTTTTTGGTCCTGATGCAATCATAACTCTGAGGGTTTGGGGTTTAGATGTCCCTCTCCCAATCCTTTGGAAGGATGGGAGAAATTTATGAGTTTTTCAAAACCTACATACAAATAAATTATGTTGATTCCCATAAACCACTGAATTCCTACATATTACTAAAGTAACTTCTCTCTATTGCTACAGCTTACATGAATAAGCAGCATTCCATAAAAAAACCAACAAGTACTTGTACAGTTCAATACCCTGACTCTGCAAAAAGTTCAGCCAGACAGAGAAGACTCTTTATTGTTACCAAAAGTACAGAAAGAGGTGGGGAATAAAAAAGAAATAAATTCAGACACAGTTACCATGTCTGTTTATAGGACTTGCATGCCAGGTAACAGACCAGTTAAACACTATAACACATTGAAATGAATATTGATCAGAGGGTAATACTAAACAAAAAAAAAATTATTCGAAGGAAATTGAAATTATTTTAACTACATTTTCCATCAATACAAAAATTGTGTCAAAGTCCCATGAATAACTTTTAGACAAAATGCATAAAAACTCCATTCTGAAATGATTGCTTCAAAGAGATCTCGTTCTGCTAAACTAAATGATCCATCTCTCTTTAATATTGACCTTAAACAAAGAGACTGAGCTCAAAAGACGAAATGCCAAAGAACTTCTGAGGAGACAGCCCTGATGGCAAAAGGTTATCTGCAGCCTGGATAAGGCTTTGAGAATTTTAAGATTGTTGGAAAAAAGGTGCAAGACTGCAGAATCAACAGAACTAATCTCATGGTTATTGGATTGCTCACAGGGAGACACAGACATCCTACACAGGTCCATTCAAGGCTGGTTTGCCAAGTCCCTCCTTGGGTGAGTGATTAAGATACAAACACCATTGTGTTCTGACATTTCAATCCCACATCAAGTGCCCATCTCATTCTTTACTCACATAACCAAAAAAAAAAAAAGAGTACACAAGAGAAGGCACAGCAGAACTGCTTCAAATGAGGACCTAAGAGGAAGCACGAAAGGAAACAGTACACTCCAAACTCCTGGAAGAAACTGGACAGGGGGATGGATACAGGACCTGACAGCCACTCTCTTCTACAAACACTGTTCCTACAAGAAGACACTGAAGAGAACTGACAGATCAGAAAATGCATGAGAAAGCACCGGAAAGGATGAAACGGAAACAAAGAGAAAACCACTGCCACATAAAAAAGGAACATGAGAAAGCAACACATTTATTACTAAACATACCAAGAATGGCATTGAAAGGTACAACAGACAGCAAATCAAGAGGTCAACATAGTTAAGAGCACAGCACTTTAGAAAGAGCGGGAGATATGAAAGCAGAATATGCTTAGAAAAGGCATACAAAAATGTGAAGATATTAAAAACAAGATGGGGTAAAAGAGAAAGAAAAATGTTGAGATAAGCCAGATATAAAAAGGAAGAGAATGAGAAAGGTAGGAAGGTCAAAAAAATGTAATGAACTTTTGAGGAACTGGCATAGAGAGCAGCAAAAAGGAAGAAAAGAAATGTGTGTATTGGTCCAACTGTGAAGTTTTTTAAAATATCCTTGGTAAGGTTTATTTTCTTAGTAGAACAGACTTGGTAAGAAAAGAGGAAACACAGAAGTCATGGCACTGGAAGAAGGAAGCAGGAGAGGAAGCTGAATTGAGCAGATTCAGAGAAGGAAGACAATGTGAACAAGAGATGACCCACTGCTGTTTTCACTAACAATTAGTGGTTATGGAAAAAAAACCCCAGTATGCACAGGGAACAGTATTCCTCAAGACTCTGTTTCTTGTAAAAACAAAGGGATACCACAAAAGATGAAGATGTGCAAAGAGTATGGAATGAAACAAATTATTAACATTGACTTCTATGGGATATTCTCAGATATTTTGTCCACATAGTGGCAGATTTTGCTACAAGCTGGGTACACAGTGCACAAGGACAACACTTCATGCAGTTTAAGCAAAAATAAGTGCCAATTAAAGAAGCCACCTTTTTCTTTCTTTATGCCTGGATCTTTCTTGCCTTATTCAGGCAGAAAGTCAATGGGCTTATGTTGTATAGCAAAGTGAACTGGGAGTCTGGTACAGGCTAAAAAATTTTGCCTGTTCTTTTTGCTTTATTAGTTTTATCTGTGTCATACTGTAAGCAACACCCTCCATGCAAACAGAACGAGAAGGGATGGAAACACCGGTAGACAGACGGATCAGTCTCAGTCCTGTACTGGCTGCTGCTCCCCAGGCTCAAATGTGTGAAGCTGCTCTTCTTGCCTTTGCCTCGAGAAGAACAGTGGGAATGGGGAAAACAAGAGCCATTCACCTTCTTCTTACCAGTGGAGATACCACTGGAGCTCAAGGGCACTCTGCCCCAGGGCACCCACAGTGCACGCTTGTCTGTGGAGGAAACGGACACAGACACAAATAATCAGTTTTCAGGATGGTTTTTCCTGTTTGCAAAAACATTGTAAGTTTCCATGTATAAATACAAAAGTGACTTATGAATCTCAAAAGACTCTCTGGAGCTCCTGTCTGTGCAGCTAAAGCTCTGCATTGCTGGCAGTAACAGACATATGTGGACAGGCACAAGAAGACCCAGTCGAGCAAATTGTTTTGCTGAGCCAGTTCACTGAGAGTGATGGAAATTATATTTAAAGATGCCAGAAACACTTTACATGTCTTCTCAAATACCACAAAATACAATTTATTATGATGTGCTTGAGTCTGGAATAAAAATAACCTTAATCTACTAGTTTTTCTGGAATCCAAGTTCTTACCATACTGCATTATCCCATTTAAATGAGAGTTAAAAATATCCATAATACATTGTTCTAAGACTTGTTTTGGTTATGTACATGGCTTTTAAAATGTTTTTTTCACAAGAGTGACATATTCTTTCTTTGGCCAGAGAATATTTTGAGGAAACTTTGCCTTTCAACACTCTCAGAGGTAGGCAATGTACTGACCTTCCTCAGGACTGAGGACAAATTCCAGCACAACAAACAAATACATGACGTGTTTGTCCAAAAAGCTCCACATCTCCAGAATCCACAGCTGACACTGCAGAACGAGGCAGGTCCTCCCTCCACCTTTTTCCGATGCTCACTTATACAATAAGCATTCAAATGAAAAGCAAAGAAGTGCACACCAGCAATGCCCAAGGAGCTCATGAATGTCAGCTGCTCTGAGTGATCTAATTTTAGATAATATTCAGTATTTTGTCTTGTAATACAAGCAGTATATATACCAGAAGAATTCACATTCCAACCATTATTACTTCGCAAAATAATTAAAACCAAAAAAAAGCTTCATAAGCAAAGAAATTAAATAACATTTGATCTGTCTTAAGCTAGATAACAAAACAACTTTAGGGATACTGAGGCAGCACAAAGAAAGAGCAATCAAGATACACCACACACTTGCAGATAGAAGAGCATTTTAAAATTTCAAAGCATGTGTCACTACCTCTAGCTGTTAACCAGGAAGATAAATGACATAAACACATATCCATCAAATGTTAAAAAAACCAGCAGAAAATACAAATATGTTTCCTGAGTTCTATGATTAAATCACTGGCATCAGTCAGCTACTAAATTTGCATCCAAACTATAGTGAAGATTTCCCTATAAATGAAACATTTCTGAATCTGATTCTTTCCAACTGTATGCTGAGAATGGACATTTACCACATCCTTTTGCTATGAAAAAACATGGCAACTTGCAAAAGTGTCTCTGCTTCATCACAAGTGATGGAGAAGTGATAAAAAAATAAAACTGGCCCTAAAAAGGGACTAGTGGTTCTACTGAAAGTGAAATGCATTGAATGTCTTCCTCTGCTGCATCACGTGCCAGGAGGAAAGCTATTCTGAGGAAAGCTATTGAAATGAATGTTGTGACAGCTAGTGTAACTTGATTCATTGTTCATGAAGAAATCAGAGTACAAAGGCACAGAGAATCCATCCATTTATTATGGAGATGCATACAAGGATTTGCCTATCCATTCACAAGTTCTGTATTTTCTTTGACTACAAAGATCTTAGCATTTATGACAGAGAAGAAAATATCCCAGTTTCTAGGACCAATAAAGTACTCTTGCATTTTCCTTCCTCAGCCTTCAAAACAAGAGTTCATTCACTCCTTCCACCTCTAGCTACCAGAAACTGCAGATTAGAAGATTTCAATTCTTGCAGCCCATAACAAATCCATTCAGCAGAATATGCTCAAATTCTTGAGGTCCTGCCTCATCTCACAAGGAACCCTCCACTGTGAGGGAGTTTTCTTAGAACTTACAGGTAATCCTCTCAACCAAGTACAAGACCTCTCAATTTTGAGAAAGACAGCAGCTTTCAACCTCTCAACATGACCACGGACATATAAGCAGAGAAGCAACTTCACCTGCAGCTGTGTCATCTGCAGGATGACTGCTATTTTCTTTCAAAGCAGAGTAAAGTGCATGAAAAGTTCACAGAAAATGTTCCAAATGCCACAGTCTCACCTTTGATGCCTCTGCTCAGAATTGCATTTAGAAGGAGCACCTAAGAAATCTCAATAACACCACAAAATGTCAAAAAACCCCAAACACAAAACCCTCACGACAACCTGAACGGTGACCACCAGCTCTGTTTCTGACCTGGCATGACAAAGGCAGATACCAGGACTCTGCTAAAAGACTTTTTCTTGATCCAGCTAAATGTGGCAATAAGATATTTTCTTGTATTTAAATAACACCAACCCTTAAAAAGCTTTTCGGTTTCAGTATGAGAACTCTACCTGGTGCATTGCCATGGATGTGACTTAGTGAGAAACTCTGCCATTGGTGAGAAGTGTTCTTAGGAAGCTAAACCAGCCAGAATTTCTGTTAGTATTCACTAAGTTTCAATTGACCTGGTATAATTGATTAGTTCATTTATTTGCTCTATTCTTTCTCTAGCATATTGACAGAGGTTTCAGACTTAGGCATACAAGTAATTTTATTCTCAATGGAGCAGTCCATTAAAGCCTATTATATCATTAGCACAATGATACACATCTATCTTCCAAGCACTTACATCTAGGGATAAATTTTACACTTCAGTTCTAATCCAGCCACATGCCTAATATATTGACTGCACTGGGAAAGTTTTCTTTCTGCACTCAACTACCAAAGTCCTTCTGTTATCATTACTGTAGCACTACACCTGATCTCATATGAACGCTCATATGGATTTGAATAGCATGAATTAGTTTAAGTACATCAATAGCAGAGATAAACAGTTCTGCTGTACTGATAAAAAGGTGACTCTCTGATGTAAATTTTCAAGGTGGAGTCGAGCAGATTTAGCAGCTCCACAGTGATGAAGGAATCCAAATACTCCTTGCTACCTTCTCTAGCAATTGTGTCACTCTGCCATAGACGCAATGCTCACCCACCTGACTGCATCACAAGCCAGCTCAACTCAATTAATCATTTTTCTTTTATGATGACTTTTCTTTCAGTTTATCAGGCTGCTGCCAGGACAGTCAAAGTTGGAGGAAAGAAGCAGCAGCAGCACATCACACCACTCACGTTATGTTGTGCAGCTTCACTCACCTCCTAGAGATAGCAATACAGAATACATCCAGTGCTGTGTGCACTGACACTCCTGATTTCAAACCTAACTGGAAATGCATTAATGGACTACAGCCCCATCTGAGCACTCTAAAGTCAATGGGACTAAACACATTAATGACTTTATCCACAAGTCTGCTTGATTGAAGGAAACTTTTCCAGCAGAAAGCAGCTGTATGTCTGGTAGAGGGATGAAAGGATACACAAAGTTCATTATATCCAAGTCAACAAAACCTTCAGTACAGATGTAGCACCTCCAAGATTAGATTCTTACCCATTTAAGGGATGCTTTTGCTATGGTGACACAAACTACCAATAAAGTTATTTTAAGACATAAAAGACATGATCCACATTGGGACTGGTTTGTCAGTAAAGCATTCAAACCTGAGCTATGCACCAAAGCTTAGTAAAACAAACCCACACAAACAAGATGTTCTATAATTTTAAAATCACTTTCTTTTAGTCACCACCACACCCAGCCTAGGCAGCCTACAAGATGATCCATGCCCATCAGCAACACAGAATCCTAGAATGGTTTAGGTTGGAAGGGACTTTAAAGATTATTTAGTTCCAACTCCAGGCCACAGACACCTTCCACTATCCCAGGTTGCTCCAAGCCCAAGCCCCATCCAATCTAGACTTGAACACTTCCAGAGACGGGGCAGCCACAGCTCTGGGCAGCCTGTGCCAGGGCCTCACCACCCTCACAGGGAAGAGTTTCTTCCCAATGCCTAAGCTCAATCCAGTCTCTCAGTCTGAAGCCATTCCTTCTTGTCCTACCTCTCTAGTTCCCAATGAAGAGTCCCTCTCTGGTTTCCTTGTAGATGCCTTCAGACACTGAACATGCTGTGAGGTCTCCATGCAATCTTCTCTGAACAACCCCAACATTCTCAGCCTATCTTCACAGGAGAAGTGCTCCAGTTCTCTTACCAACTTTGTGGCCTCCTCTGGACTTGCTCCAACAGCTCCACGTCCTTTCTATGCCGGGGACACCAGAACTGTACGCAGCACTTCAGGTGAGGTCTCACTAGAGTGGACCAGAGGGTCAATCACCTCTCTCAAGATGCTGCCCACGCTCCTTTGGATCCATGCAATTTCCACAGTACCGTGGCCCCTTGCAGAAATGTGCCATTGCTACATAAATCATGTTGCTGTGCTTAGTGGGAGCGGGCTACCTTCTGTTTAAAGTAGCGTCACTCACAGAAACCAAAGCCTTCGACAGTTTACAGTGTTCACGTGGCCACACCCTCAGTTGTATTTAATTATCTCAAGCATTACCTAATGAAACTGTTGCAGCAACCAGAACTATAGCGAAGAGACAGCAAAACTTAGCTCGTCGGCGCAGAGAGCCTGAGAGAACATCGAGAACTTACATACAAAGCAGTGAATCACTTACAGCTGCACAGGTTTGTGCCACAAACGTTGTTGGTCACCTTACTTCGAGTCTTCAAATCAGTTTAACAGCTGAAGCAGCTTAAGATGACATGCCCCCTGTCCCCAGAAACGACCAGTCAAGTGTTAAATTTTCAATTTCAAGACACTGGATCGTTCATCTACACAATGAAGGCATTTGACAGACAAACCTCTACCTGCAAACTTACACAATGTGCCAGGAGATGCTTGGCTGCTGAGCTACAGCTTATATCCAGAGACAGAAACAATGAGAGAATCAGGAAACGGTCAAGGTTGGAAGAGACCTTTAAAATCACCAAGTCCAATCCAAAACTGCATCCCTTAAACCACTAAACCACAGATCAAGAACTGCCAGATCCAGACACATCCTAAACCCCTCTGGGGATGGGGACTCCACCACCTCCCTGGGCAACCTACTCCAGTGCCTGACCACCCTTAACTATTCCACAAAAACTACACCGACAGCAGGCAATATACCACACAAAGCTGCATCCACAGGAAAAAAACAACAACAACAACAAAAACCAACCAACCAACAAACAAAACCCCCCCAACACAGTCATACTCGTATAGAAGCCTTTATGCCTCCAACAGGCACACTGAATGGCACCGATGAAGTCAGAGAATGCTCGGGGCAGATGCTCCCGGGGATGTCAGGAGGACTTTGAGCGGGCAGACACTGAGCGATGCCGCAAAGCCGGGGCAGGACGCCCTGGCACAGCACAGGCGCGAGCAAAGCGCACCTTTAAACTTTAAAAGCGCCGTCCCGGCGCTCGGGGCGGCTCCGAGGGCAGCTCCGAGGGCAGCGGGGCCACCCCGGGTTCTGTTTCTGTTTCTCCACAGAAACACCCGGGGTCGGCGGTTTCCCCCACAACGCGAAACGACAACCGCGAAACGGAGCACCCCAACCCTCACCCTTCATCCGCCACCCCCCGGTACGACAAGCAGCGGAAAACAAATTAAAACTAGAAAAAGAAAGAGACTTAACGGGTGAAGGCGATGCCGCGNACGCTGACTGCGCCGGCGGCAGGTCGCGGCACATCCCGCGGAGGGCGGGCGGAGGGCGGGCGGCTCGAGCCCGGTGCGCGGCCCCTCAGCGGGCCCTCAGCGCCGCCATTACCGGCCCGCAACTGACACGGAGCGGCGGCGGCGGCGCCGCACCGGAAACTCTCGCGAGAACCGGCCCCGCCGCCGACCTTCCCAGCATGGCGCCGTCCCGCCGGGCCCCCTCGGCGCCGGCCGCCATCTTGGGTGCGGCGCAGCTGCCCTGCCCTCCCTCGGCCTCGGAAGAGGTTCGTTCTCCGATATTTCCTTCGAAGCTTTTCTTTTTCCCCTCACAGTTCTACAGGCTCGACCTGCCGGGTCGGTCGCCTTTGCGTTTTATATGCAGAGCCCTGGGTGTTGGGGCAAGGCCAGGTCTTGGCAGTGCTAATTAAACCCAGCGCTGATGTTGGCATTCCTGAAGAGGCTCCAGCCGAAAGTAGGGCACCGCTTTTTAGTCATTTGTGTTCATAGCTAAGTCATCTTTAGAAAAAGATTTTTATTTGCTAATGAAAGCATCTCCAATTACACGCCCCCAAATTTAAATTTAAATAAACATTTGCGGAACTTCAGAGGCATGACTGGGTACCACGGGCTTCATTTCACTTTTAACACTCATTATAGACACGGAAGAATTTGTTAGTATACTGACTTCTAATGCATGGATTCCCCCCTGAAGATGCATTAAAACCACCCACGCTTCAAAAATAGGTCTAAGATATTATCCAGCTATAGCAAAATTATTTCCACTGAAGAAGGAAAGTTATTAGAATAGGAAAAAAGAATTTCTCCCTACAGTTATTTTGGGAATGTCCCTTCAGGGCCTGTCTACAACTTCCCCAGACTGGTTTTCAGTCATTAGTGTGATTGTTTGGTGCCAAATTTCTTGGGGGAGCACGGGGGTGGAGAGTTATCTACCCCAAACACTAAAGGATCGTGGTGACTACTGGAGCTACTTATTTCAGGGTTTGTTTTGGTTTGGTTTTTTTTTTTTTTACTTCACTAAAAAGGATTAACCCATTTTTACAGAGCCTCTCGTCTAGTAAATGGCCAATATTTTTTGCATGTAAGTTATTCCAGTATGGGAACATCATAGGAAAAACAGCCTAAATACTGGGAGATTACAGCTATGAAGTTTAGGCAATGCAGAATTCAATCACGTCACAATTAAAGGATACTCATTTCGCCTTAATTTGGGTCTTTTACATATACAAACTAATTACAGAGTACATTTTCCTGCATAAGCATACCTTCTTTGAAAGAAGAGGTAAGCTCGAGATGTCAGTGGTTAAACCTTTGGAAATTGTTTTGTTTTGCCAGATGAGGAGAAAAAAAATGCCTGAACATAGAAAGAGAAGCACAGCTCCAGTGGGAAAGAGTGGTTAAGTAGTGCCAAATTCCCTCCTGAGTCCTCAAACTTGCTGCTCCCAAATGCAGGAGACTGTAAGTAGTAATAATAATAATAATAATAATAATAATAATAATAATAATAATGGCAATTTCAGTCAATGAAAACAATATTACTGCAATGTATGGAGGCCCTGATTGCAGACTAGGGCAAATTAAATTATTACATTCCCCATCATCACCTAGTGTTTGTTTAAATTTACTGCTTAATATTGCTGAACTGGCAGCCCATTTAAATTATTCAGCACTTTCGTAATGTACTGCCTCTTTAATTATGCTTTTAAGCCTAGTTTCTCTTTTCTGCTTGGAAGCAGTTAGTCTAGTTTCACTAGCTCCTCCTTCTCACTGCCAGGCAAACCAGGCATCGCATCAGGATTTTCTCAAACATGGAAATCATTTGGTTTCAGCCAAATAAAATGAAAAGGCAGTGTTTGTATTCTGGTTTTGCTCCTGTTTGTTCCCTGTACCTGCCAGTGGAACCTAAATGTAACACTTTAGATTACACTTTCAAAGATTGCCTTGCAGAAAGAACGGAAAGCTCTGACGGGCTAAGAGAAGAGAAGGAAAAAAAGACAACGACATTCTCCTGGAAAACGCCATCACCTTGTGAAATCCTCGGCCATCAGAAAGAAAGAAACCGTTTACCTGCAAACAGGCACAGCTGAGAGGACGGGAGGAGCTGGACACTCTCCAGCTGGACGAGCTCCCTGAAGGGAAAAGCAGCGGAGGGAACAGCAGCGAGCGCTGCCCCAGCGCTGGAGGTGCTGCATGGAGACTCACAGAAAGTTAAAAGTAATGAGCCACATTCTCATCTTTCACTAACTCGGTTATTGCAGCTTTAAGAGAGAGGTTTGGAAAGTTTTCCACTCCGCACTGTTCTTGCACACCCCTTCTAAAATTAGAAAGGGGCAGCTGGCTCCTGCAGCCAAGAGCCCCCAGACTCCCTTCCCCCCTTTTCCCTGATTGGCGTGGCTCCCGAGTGCCATGCAGGAATTTGGGGAAGGGTGCTTCCACCTGTTGGACATGGAATGAGATTTTCCAGGCACACAATTATAAATCCAACTGTCAGGAGCTGACAATAAAACAGGACACAGGACAGCTGTGAGGACTACAGGATACCCCCCTCCCTTCTCTGTGCTCCTACGACTTTGCAGTCCATCTGACAGCAGAAACAATGCATGAAAAATTGTTCTCTTATAAAATAAAGGCATCACTTCAGATTTCTTTCCACAGTTTTCCAACTGTACCACAGGGTCCTAACACAGAATCTGGCAAGTTGTTCCTATTTCATTACAGCCCTCTAAAACCAGATTCTTTTTCCTAAATACGGCATGATGGCAATTGCACTGCAGATGGTGTGTATAGCTGTGTCCTGTACAGCAAATAATTTTATGCCAGCCTTAACGTGGAGCTCTCACCTTACCTTTTGCACTCAGTTTGAGCTGAACTTTTCATTGAAAACAAATATAATTCTCAAAAACAGGGATATGAAAGCCACAACTTTTTTTTTTTTTAAATTTGCAGGAAGTATGATTTTGTTGATGTGAAAAAATGGGGGGCAAAAATTAATTCCTCTTTCCAAACCTGCTTAGCATGCTCCAAACTCAGCACAGCACAGGGTGACTCAGAGCAGGGCGTGAGAGACAAGGTAACAACAGCTGGGCAGCGCTTTGTTCTGGGTCCCTCTCACAACATCCACTGCTGAAGGCAGTAGGTATTTCCATCCTGCAGGTGCCCACAGGTGACAGCAGGAGAGGGGCCACACTCCCCCTTCCACCTGCAGCTCCATCTGCTCACAACCCCAAGAGCACTTTGACCATCTCCAGTCCGACCTGCAGGCTGCTGGAAATCTTGTGTGCAGCTTGGTGTGTAGTTGGTTCAGCTCTCCCCTCCAAAATACCATGTTCTACTCAAATTTTTTTTCGCTAAAGGCCACAGAAGAAGAAAAATCCCCTTCTTGGTCTCAAAGCCAGATCTGGTGTCTTTGCTCTGTAAAACCACATTTTTTTCTGTCACAAACTAATTTCCTGATCTGCTGACAGTCAGGAACACTTCAACTTCACCAGTGAGATTTCTCAAGAAGGAGCCAAACTATTTTACAGTTTAGAAAACATCAAATAACTCCGTTTGCCTGAAGCAACAAAATAATTATACAAGGAGGATAGTAATCAGCTGCCTGTGAGGAACACAGACAGACATTACTCTTCACCTCTGGCTGAGTAGGAGTTGCTTAATGAGGCCTGCATTAAGTACCTGTGGATATTTAATGAAAGCCTTTTAAGGACAAAGCCACAAACAGCCACAAAAGGACCTGGTGCTTCAAGAGCAGGAAGAGCCTTCTAATCCTGAGCCTTTCCCCCTCCTATGGAAGGGGGAACTGACTATACCATCTTGTTCTTCACCTTTTTCAGACTAAGCACCACAATAGCAGCACCCTTGTAGGCTTTCCCTACAGTTCACAACAGGGAAAAAAAAAAAATTCCTTTGACTAGCACAACATTAAGTCTTTAGTTTCCAGACCTTCCTATTTTTACTTAAACCAGGAATATAGCTCTTTAATACCTACAAGGAAAAGAAGTTTTAGAAACAGAAAATAACCTTTATTAAATACGTTTTATTTGTACGTGTGTGGAATCTCCTGTCTTCATGTAACAACTTTGTATTTTTTTTTTGTGGTGGCCAGTTCTGGTAATTTTTTTTAAGTTACTTTTCAGTAAGACTGTCCCTCCAGTCAGTTCACAGTGCACGAGCTTGCAACACCAAAGGTACAGAACGTGCAGCTAGGAGTGGAACAAGAATGAAGTCATCCCTTTTGTCAGCTGCTGACTCTTGTATCGGGCTAATGAAACAAGTGAACCATATCTTATCATTAGTTCCAGCTGAAATCAGAACTGGGGAATTTGTACAAGAACACCAAGTAAAAGACAATTCACAGCCATTTCCTGAAACGTTCCCTGTCAGACAAAAGCCCTGATATTATGAAATACATGCATCTGCATGCCAGTATCTACCACTCCACTCGCGATTCTTAAAAGTTCTAAATTTTTAAATATAAAGTTTTAAATTTAAAGTTTTAAATTTTTCAAGCTGTAGTTGGTCAAAGGTGAAATGAGCAATTTAAACATGGGGAAAAAAATCTGAGCACTTAAAATTCAATGGGCAAGGCTTACAACAGCTTTATAAAACAAAGAAGTGTGTTTATTTTGAATCATTACTAAAATAGTTTACATAATATACAAACAAATATACTATGAGGACACATTTGAAAATAAGTCACAGTTGTTTTTTTAATAAAAAATATTTGTCCAGTGAAATGTTCAAAATGTAAATGCCATCTTTTCCTTCCTGAGCTATTAAACATCCAGAACAACAGCACTTCCATGTCTTCTTACTGTTTTTATTTCTGCCCATTAAAATAGGAAGCATTATCCATTGCTGGCTCTCAATAGTTAGAACAAATCCACCTCTGGTTTAAGTGACCACAGCTCTGTGTCTCCCAAACTCTGCTCTTTTTTTTTGCTTCAGGTGATTTTGGTCAATTCCACTTAACACCTCCAACCCCTGCCCTGCACAAGGAAGCCAGAAGCTCCAGCTCCTCAGAGAGTTTTCCTGGTTGAAAAGGATTTTTCTTTCTTGCAACAGCAGAGTTCAAGGGGCTTGTGAATGAAGGATGGGCCCCATCTCTCAGCTGTTAAAAGAAAACATCCTATTAATTTAAGAGCATCTTCACACTCAACAAAACCAAATGGACATGGACCAATAGCTCAGAGCATGAAGTAACAGCAAATAAATGGAAGTGCTGCTATTCTATTTATTTTTTACACAAAGTACTTAACAATAGAAACAGGTACTTGTTTTTAATCTGGAGGAATTCTTGACATAGACTAAAAAACATTTTAAAAGCATGCTCTGCAAATCTGTTCTTTGCTAGAAATTTGTACAGCGAGCAGCCAGCTATACACAGATACAAGAAGAGAAGTAATTTTTTTTAGGATATCAAGTACCACAAATAAATAGATTCTCTCAATGCAAAAATAATTATCTTAGTAAAATGAGAAACAACATATGTCTTCCTAAAGTTTTGTTTGGGAAGGAGATGGTATGTACACAGGGATGACATTTTATCATTTCCATCCAAATTTTACAATTTGCAAAACTTTGAAAAAGAGTAGAGAACTCCTGCAAGCAGCCAGGCAAAGAAGTACTGAGGAATTATTTAACTGACATGAGTACTGACTTTAAGCAACCTCTGTACCTCAGCTTTTCTCTTTCTCCACAACTGTTTGGGGCAGGCTCACTGAAGGAAGAAATGCTTGCCAAAAGGTTCTCTACGGGTCACAGATCTTTCAAGCAATTTTGCCACTTCCACAAGTGGCCAGAGATAGCTGACATCTGTGTTGTGATCCAGTGGATCAGGAAGAAGTTTGTGCTTAGACTCACATCACTTTATCATCGTTTTCTAGGAGATGAAGGTGATGGTTTTACATTGTTACCTTAACAAATTTGATACCAGCTTTATGCACCTCCAGAGAAGGATCCTCACAGCAAAGCCAACAGTGCTTCAGCGCAGGTTCAGAGGCAGATGAGTGACTCTGCACTGATGCACAGCAATGTCCAGCTCCAGGACACCAAGGCTGAATGCATCACTGAATACAATTTACAAGCAACCAGCAAGTTCCTTGCTTACACTCTGTAGTTTACTTAGAGAAGTCCCAGTTACTTTGGCAGAAACAACCCTGCCAGTTGGTGGAAAGTCTTTGCACAGAAAGGACTGGTTTGCTGCTGCCTGAGCTCAGCAGCCACACTAAGTTTTTCCCTGTTCTGTCTTGCAACACACATTTAGTGTCTTCCTCCTTTCCCAGGTGCTCTCCAGCAATTTTTATGTGCATCCCTCCAGAGGGAGGCCCTTTTCAGGCCAAACAGGCAACACAAGATGAGATATCCGGCTCCACAGTCCGCTCAGCTTATCTGTGTCCATGCCATTAAAAGAACTAGGAACATCTGAGCTGATGAACTTTGCCCAGAGGAAATCTCGGACTTTCTCCTCCACTTCTTGAAAGGTGAGGCTCTTTCTCAAGGACTGCTCGTCCAGGAGAACTGTCAGCAGAAGGGCCACGTCCTTAAACGCTGCGTTCTCGTGGTCACAGTACTTGTAAAAGATTAAGGTGGAGCCTGCAGGCAGTGACTCAAATCGATGCACCACTGCCACCTTCTTGCCTCCACTGAACCCAGAGCTGAGCTCTGTGTCCACCTCCAGCTTGACAGCGTCACTGTCCAGCACAGCCTTGTCCACCCCGTTGATGCTGATGGTGGTGGCGTTCTGGGAGGAGGCAAAAGCGTCGGCAATCTCGTTGCTCAGGCATCTCAGGGCCTTCTCAGCTTCCTGGCCAGCTGTGAGCAGCAGGATAGCTGGCTCCAGGTGCACGTGGGAAGAGTTAAGACGTTTCTCAAGGGAGGCGTGGGCTCTTCTCCACAGGTTGGGGTCCTGACTTTGGTAAGTGTTTTTAAGTTTCTCCATCCGGGCCCGAAACTCTTGCAGGATTTCAGCATCTCTCCTTGAGGCTGTTCCATCTTGAATTCCACTCCACAGGACATAAAGCAATGGGACACTAATTAACAGAACCAGTAACAAAGTCCACATCTTGTGAAATCCATTCTGCGATTTGCCGTCATCTACAGAGAGAGGGAGCAAACAAGAAGAAAACAATGTTTTAAAAGGCATCAGAAGACAACAAATGGAAGGAAAATAAGGAGAAACAATGAAATCATCGCATTCTCAATACTGGTACAATAGCTAAAGAACATAGAAAAGATGATCTAGTTAAAAAAACCAAAAACAAACCACAAAACAGAACACAGTTTTGGACTTCTTAAGTCACTTTGTGAAGTGACAGCATTAAAAAAAAGAATATTTTTACATGTTCCCAGATTGACTGAGACTAAATTAGACCTTCTTCCAAAAACAGAGCTCCTAAAGTTCATCAATATTCCATTCAATTTAATGAACCCAAACTAAAAGCTTAAAACGGTTCTGAAAAAGGTCAACACTTTCCCTACATTTACAGTCTGCAGAAAAGATCCTATAGAAAACCTGGCTGCACCAGAATGGTTTCTGTGTTATTTCTCTTTCCTATTCCTGTAGGAATAAAAATAGTTCCAGCAGCAATTTTTGCATCTCAAACACTGGTGGTCAATGTTATCAGACAACACTGCGGCCTTTGGATCCATGAGCTTCACAAAGTACACGCAGCAAACAGTGCACATCAAATATCAGGTTATTTTGATTTGGTTTCGTATTTGAACAGTTAAATTAACACTTGTTTCATGTACTGCAAGCAAAAGGCTTGATTCTGTTCCCAGTAAAATGAGTGGCCATGAATGGCGAAAATACACCAATCTTCCTGGAAACAGGAAGAACTGCATACCTTTTGTTACCTTTTTACACCCTAACTTTTATCAGGACAGCAACCCAAAAATAAACAACAATAAAGTGGTGGTAAATAACACCACCACTAGCCCTGCCTCAGTTTTAATCTTGTAAACATTACAGATGAAAGACCTCAAATTCAGGTGAAAATGTTACTCATTGTACAACACCCTTCCTTCCTTCATGCTGATGACATGTCCTAGCAAGCAAATCATGGCAAGGACCCTCAGCTTAACATCATCTCCCAGGAACTGAAATATTTGGAAAGGCATGAAAATGGTTAAAGGTTACACAAGCATGAAGCAGAAGTGAAAGCAGAAGTCTTACTTTTGGCCAAAGGCTGTGGCTGTTTCCCTGTACTGGACTGATACTGAGATTTACTTCTGCCTGTTAAGAGATTAAGAAAAGAACATGTGAAGAACATCAAGACAACAATTATGACCCATCTTCCAGCAGGGAGTTGAAATCACCACACTACACTATTTTCAACGAAAAGATGTTCATAGTTATGCTTTTACAAACAAAATTCCACGAAATATCCTGCTGAAGCAAACACAGTCCTGCTAAGTCAGAGCAAAGGTGAAGCTGTCACCTCATCCCACATGGAGCTGTGTCAAGTTCAGGGTTTTCAGGTCTCTTCCTCATCGCTCGCCCCCTCATGCTCAAGAGAATCATCTTGAACAAGGAAAATTACACCTTCACCACTATTACCAGCCTGAGAAGCCTCACTCAACTGTCAGAGCAAATCTCCATCTCTGCTCTTTGCCAAATGCCAGCTCCCAAGCCATCCTGACAGTCTTGCCTAGAAAGCACAAGTCCCCAGTGTACCACACATCACTCCCAAAGATTTTCCACTCTTGAAGAATTATGCAAATAAAACTCAATTTCAAGTACAAGGTGATAAAATGGAAGAGATTTAACAATCTGTTATTTCCTGCACAAGGATCTCATGTCCCAATTAAGTTTCCTGATTTTGCTCAAAAATTTGAGAGGCGTAAAAATGGAAACTTAATTAATGGACACAGTAGATAAACAATATAATGTAAGACATAAATAGAAAAAAACAAAGCAATACGTTAAATGCACAGTCATATTTTCCCTCTCCATGTAGCTTGGGTTGGAGGCCTGTTTCATCAGCAGTCAGTTTCTTGGGATGAATTATGCTTTTAAAGCAAAGTGCAAGCTTTCAACTTCAAAATACACTTTTTGTCTATTTAAATCAGCTCAGACAGCAAAGTACAAGAGGCATTATCCATAAAGCGTTATGAACAACTTTCCCAAAAAACCAGTATGAATATATACTGTGCAATTTTTGGTCAGCGTGTTTTCTGCATTTAGCCAGTTAATTAAAAAGACAAGAGAATTTATGTCTCCTTGTGAACTAGAGCAACTGGTTCAAAGCTGAAGGCTCTTTAATGATATATAACCAAGTCAGGACACTGTCAATGGCACTATTGAGAATAAACTGAACAAACATACCCTGCAGTAGTTATTTAAAGACACTGAAATAAACTCTATAACCTTGTTTCTGTATGAATGTAATCACAGAAGGTGCTAAAAGCAGCTCTGGTTTAAGCTGGGGCTTAACTGGCTTAATGAACTGCCCTATTCTGTAATTTCAACCCCCTACCTCAAAAGGGCACAGCCATGGAACTTGTCACTGGCTAAGCTTATCTCCATCTTCTAAGAGTTAACAGCTCAAAATCACCTCAATTCTGTAATACAGTCACAGAATGCAGCTCTGTTTGCACAGATCAAGTTTCATATTTAGATGACAGCTGTAACTCATACACTAAAGGAAAAAAAAATTCAATGAACACTCTAAAACCAGATCTTACTCTGCCTAAAATTGTGCCTTATTTACACCACAGTTTGCACAAAGGCCCAGTAAATTTTGTCTTGCTTAATTCAAAAAGTCTAACTTCTGCAGACACCTTAAAAATTCCAGAGTTTTAAGTGATCTTCCAAGGTTCTTCACCCAACACACAACTCATCACTCCTGCAGCACCTGGAGTGGCACAGAAGAGTAAAAGTACCAGGCAAGAGAGAACTCCCTGCATCAATTCACTTTTCAAAGGCATTTCACAAATGTGCAGGTACCACAAGATGAGCTTCTCTTCCTGAAGGCACGATGGTTTTCAAAAAACAAACAAAACCCCAAACAAACCCAAGTAACCCCTCCAGGCTTTTCAGACTGAATTCTGATTTACAAAACTTCACGTATCTATACCTATACCTGTTGAGGATAGAAACAAACACCAAGATTTTACTAAGAATTCAGAACTTTTTTTCTTCTTTCAAGTACTCTTAAAAAAAAAAAAAAAAAAAACCAAACCCAAAACCAAAAAAAAACAAACAAAACCTCCCAAAATTAAAAAACTCTCTTTTAATTTTACCCCATTCCCCTGCTGCTACGAGAGTTTGCCACTGATTTTGGTAGGAGCATAAAGANAAAAAAAAAAAAAAAAAAAAAAAAAAAAAAAAAAAAAAAAAAAAAAAAAAAAAAAAAAAAAAAAAAAAAAAAAAAAAACAAAACAAAAACAAAAAACCACCCCATCCCAAAAGTCTGAAATACTGGGAGCTGGTCATTAGATGAGCAGACTGGATTCTGCCAGCAAAGAAAAATGCTGCTCCTTTCCAGGAGTACAGAATGAGTAATTAGATCACAGCAAGCCACTCCTTCTCAGGGAAAGGATAAAAGGGAAGGTTTGTGTACAAACTAACATTCACTGCCACCAAAAGGTGAAGGTTTTGTTCCCTTCCTCAGCTTACCCCCAACAATACCTCTCCTCCATGCTCTGCACTTACTGTCCCATAAGTCAAGTCCAAAAAGAAAAGAGAAAGTGGAGCATTTTCTGTGGTCAGCAAGTTGAATAACCTCATAGAAAGGCTCTGACTGGAATGTGCTGCCTTCTCCAGTTTCTGTTTGAATCTGCCTATCTTCCCAGACAGTGTCCCAGGGTACAAGAAAAACCAGAAGCAGAGGAAAGGAAAATAACTCTGTCCGTTTCATCTAATGACAGGGAATGACTAGGTTCTCTTGTTTTACTTACTCTGTGGTGCAGAAGTTGAGTAGCACTCTTGATTTTTCTCAAGGAAGTCAGCCTTTATTTCTGAAACCAAAGCACAAGTGGAAGAACTGCGTTACCACATCAGAGGTCAGAGTAAGACAGACCAGCCATTCATGCTTTTAGCTCTTTCTATGAAATCCTCAAAGCTTATTAGGGCAGGAGGATATGGGGTGCTGCCAGACCAAGCCTGCAACATCTGAACAGCCTCTTGGACCCCTCCAAGCTGGAGAAAGCTACTGTTATCTATTAGAAAGGGCTTAATTTGGCCCTTCACCCCGCTTTTGCCAATATGACACATCATTCCTATGTCTTCTTTTAAAAAGACACATAACTTCCTTCTGTGGCTAAAAATGATCCCATTTTTTCCTCATTGTACCTCCCCATTGCTTCTGTAATACACATCAAGAAAAATCTCTGAACAATGGGCAAAATGCTTCCTCACCTTGAAATCACTTAGTGTAGTCATTCCCCCTGCTAAAGTCAAAGGTAACTCACCTCTTTAGAAAAAGAATAGTTTTAGTTTTCTTTGCCTGGGCAATTAAAGATCCACTCTCCTAAGTTTTTTGAAGCAGGTATGATATTACTCTTCTTTTTGTTCCGCTTTTCAGAAACCACACAGTTGGGTATATATCAAAGTTGAAACCTGCCTTTTCTTGAACTTCAAGGTTTTTCACTCAAGCAGATTATCATCATATTATAATCAGTTTTACTTTGGCTCAGGCAGGAGCACACACTAAAACTTTATTTATTTTTTAAAAACCCTTTTTCATCTATTCAGATTTGAGCTCAACACCCCCCCTCCCTTTTCTAACATAACTGAACGACTTTTCTGACATAACTGAATTAAAAATGTCATTTTAATACATTCAAGCAATCATTTGCTACACCACGGAAAAAGTACTGAAAAAAGCTGTTACCTTTTAATGGTGTACAAATGTTTGGTTTCTCAGTTTCATTACTATCATAAGCCTTTGCATTTTCCTTTACTGGGTTGTCTTCAAAGTAAACTGTAGTACCACCTGTCAGGAGCAAAAAAAAAAGAACAAAAAGAAGATTGGAGACATCACGGAAAAATCTGAAGGACCAAGTTGTAGTTTCTGAACATCCATGATCTAAATCAGTGATTTTCCAAGTTGTGAACCCCCAAAAGTTACTCTCTTAAAATGCAACAAAAAGCAACTACGACTTGAAATGCTTATGGTAAATTTGAGTTCACTAAAAATACAGCTGTCTACACCACCACACACTTCTTAAAAAAAAAAAAGATTTAGGAGTTCTTGGCTTAAAAACATGAATACTAGGAGCCAAGAAATTCCTTACACTAAGGGGATTCAGTGTAAACACCATGGGGATATAGAGAGTTTTTCCCACAGCTTTGGGCACTCAAATATCAAACCACAGTTGTGCTGTCTTATGCAGCATTGGGCAGAGAGAAAAAGAGACAAAAGCAAATATAGAAAATAAGTTCCCTTTTAATGGAGTCCAAAACATCCTTTAGTTAGGTCTCAACCTCTCCCAATCCCTAACAGCAACCTAATTTCACCCCTCAGGGAGCTGGGAAGAATCTAAACCAACATCTTTCAGCTATTTGCCAAAATAAAGTAATTCAGCTGTGAAACCCAGCTTAGTTAATGTCACTAACTAGAAAGAGTAAAGCCTCATGGAGTAGCAGAGGTCACAGAGCAAAGCTCAGGGCTGGGAAACCAAATACAGTCCCAGAATCAAGGGGCTGAGAAGAAAAAGCCCAGGTATAGAATAAAAAAGCTATGGAACAGTTGGGGAACAGAGATCGTGGCACAGCTATCAAGCATCAGCAGAGCAAACAGCAGAGGGAAGAATACAACTGGTAAGTTTTTTCTAGCATTCACTTTGGACCCTTTCACACTTTAAACAGCCCAAGGTTCTGCTGGGCTGTAATGTGTTTCTGTAGCTCTTTTGCCTTATGCCAAGGGCAATGCACAGCTTGCCACCTAGTGTTTAGTTATTTTATTTCAACAAAGAAAACAGCCTTTTTCTAATGTGTTCTGGCAGTTTCACCAGTGTATGTCAAACATACTAAGGAGAACAACAAAACCACTAGACCCATCCAAACCACAAAAAAAAAAAAGTGGAAAAGCTGTAAGTTTTAAACTATGGTAAGTCACGGGTGCAACAGTAAAGTACTGGCACACACTTAATGGAGCCCTATGTTTTAAATCCATCTTAAAAAGCTGTTAAGTGACTGGTTTCCCACAAAGCTCAGAAAAAAAGCTACTCACCAAATTACTTTATTTTCAGGAATGCCAAACCACATATCCATAACATTTCACTATGTACTGAGGTTTTACAAGGAAAATCTCCCTAGTAATTGTGACTAGGAGACCAAAAAGATCCATGAATCTAAAGGGGGCTACTCAGGCAGTCCCTACTCTTAATTCCTTTGCCCTTCTTGCCATCAATCACTACTCTTTGTGTCTCAAAGACGTTTTAGAAGTTGTAGAAAAGAAAGGTCAATATAAGACAACTTCCATGGAGATTGCTAGCATGTATCTTCAGCTCACTGATCTAGAAGCTGCCTGATTCATGGCAGAGGTTTTTAGGCTCTTAAAACTCTGCAAGCTTTTCTTAAAGCTCTTAAAGCTTTTCAGCTCCCCAAGCAAGTTGCCTAACCTGTATCTAAAACCTCTTACTAGAAGCCAGGAACCAGTTTCTCAAGGTGTGGTTTTACTTCCATTCTGCTCCCAGGGAAGCAGGACAATTATGCTACCCTAACAACCCAGCCTGCTTATTCCCCTGCCTCACAGACCAACCCCTCAACTCTGCAGGAAAAGCACAAAACTGCACATCCATAGATGGGGAGACAACTAATCCTCTGCTTCTATATCAACAATTAGAGTCTCTTATCATACTTTCACACCTGTTGTGCCTATAATCCAATACAGCTGTTAAGAACTGGGGAGGGTAGAAGGGAGAGAAGCCTCATTTTCAGAGCCATCTAAATAAAAACCCAAGCCTCAGCTGCACCGCCTGAAGCAGCACAGCCACATTTGAAACACTAAGCCTATTATACTATGTTAGCCACCATGTGGGAGCAAGAGCTTTTTTTTTCACAGACAAACCTCTGTACTTGCCTAAAGAAATACTCACAACCTTGCTCTTCCTTCTTTAGGATAAGATTTTTTTTTCCCATGCTTCCTGGAAATTCTGCTTCTGGAGCAGAATACTGGCAAGCAGTTCTTGGTGACAAAAACACAGATGGGAATGGAGAACAGTTCCAGGCTAACCCAGCTGATCCCTGAGCACTGCCACACAGTGATAACGTATACACTCCAAAATAGAGTAAAAGGGAAGGAAGTGCAATTTATTCATTTCCTGGCAGAATGACAGGCTAAAGCACAAGATTGCGTTGCACTGAGTTAGCACGTTTCTATAGTTTTGAGAAAGACACAGGTTTCATCAACTAAAGCAACACATAGGTGCCACAGAGTGCTAACACTGTGTCCAGAAACAAGTCCTAGAGCAAGCTTGGTGTTCCAAAGGAAGGACAAGCCCCAATTATGCACTTCCTCATCAGCACTGCTGCTCCCTGCAAGGAGCACAGCCACTGAGGGATAGATGTCTGCAGCTCAGGATGCCTTATTTAGATCCCGCCTTTCAAAACCAAGCACTGTTAGTAGCATTCGAATGCTGTGGTAAAATACTGTTCCACATGATGATGCACTAGGAAAAACAGCCACCTGAGGGTTTCAGCGTGCCCTGCATGCACCGATCCTTCAGAGAACTGCTTCTCCTTCCACCCCTCGTGTATGGGATAAGAGCCACAGTGGGATTTCCTCACCTGTGTGCCAGAGCCGCGGCAACACCTGCCAAGGAGCTAGACCCCAAAACCCCACGTTTCCCTAAGTCCGGGGCATTCCAACCCCTCTGCCCGCGGCGCGGACTTGAGCTCTGGGAGCTGGAGCCTACCTGGCGATCTGTACGCTTTTATAGGGGGTCGCGTCAGGGAGTCTGGGGTCCCAAAGTGATGCTCGTCCGCTGAAACGAGAAACAGGTGAGGGGCACAGCCGGCACCTCAGCTCGAGCCCACCGGGCCCAGGCCCGACAGCCCCTCGGGAGCGTCAGACTCACCGGGAGCCCGCGCTGTTCCCAGCGCCGCGGTCCCGTCCCAACACCCCCGGAGGGGAACCACACGGCGCCCGCCCGTCACACTTCGCGCCGC